>CAJVPQ010000683.1:0-24344 GCA_910591825.1 Funneliformis caledonium
ACTTGATAGGTTTTATTTAAGTCTAACGTGTAATTTTGACAAAGTTAAGAGCTAGGCGGATCCTAACGTCTTAACCGTAGTAAATCGCAGTTAGAAATTTCGAGTAGAGACTTGATAACGTGATCACCCTGAGTTGAAGAATTCCACGGTGACAATATATACTTAAATAAGCTTTTTTTTGTGATAAGTATAAAAAAATGCTGATCAATATAATTTATTTTTAGCTTTATGGAATTATTTAATATATTAATTTAATGAAAAGTAAACCTTAATGGAAAAAAAATCAAATTAATTTAGTGACGCTTTTACATTTAGAAACTAATTATTTTAATATATCAATTTAATGAAAAAATTTTAATGACGCCTTATATTTAAAAATTAATTTAACAAAAAAAGTCAAATTAATTTAGCAAAATCGTATTACATTCTGATTATTATATATATACACTTAATACTATATACTTGTCTTATTTGATTCTTTTCTTTAAAATAGAAAGATCAAAACTCACGAGAAAACTATTTTTTTACCTAATACAACAAAATCAAATAATAGTACAAGAGAAGAATCATCTGCAATTAATATTGTAATTGAAGATAAAAGCTCTAGTAAAAATTTATTCTATCAATGATTTAATGATTTTCATAGTGATTACATAATAATTTTAATAATAATTTATACATTTATCATTTTAGCTATGTCTGCTAGATCACGATTTGAAATTGACAATACAACAAAAAAATCTTCAAAAAATAAATTCATGCTAACCAATAAATGTAAATCAGTATTACAGGATAGATCTAACAAGAAGAAAACGCACACCAACTGCTGACGATTCTAATTAAAGAGATCAGAATTTAAGTGTTAGTTTACTATCTTCAAGAGAATTTGAAGGATTATTGAAAGCAAAATTACTATTACATGCATTTTCATCAGATAGCGAAAATGGTGACGATAATATGAATCTGATAGATAATGATGAAATGATCAATAAACTAGCTCCTATTTAACTAACTTCTGATACTACAGCTCATAATACTAGTATTAATACTCAAGCAGCTTCTAGTACAGTTCCTGAACCTAGTGCTCAAGCAGCTAATATTAGTATTAATACTCAAGCAGTTTCTGATATTAATACTATTAGTATATTATAAGATAACAATAAAGTGAAAATTAAAAGACTTGTCTAGAATTTCATTAATATTTTTATACAAAATCCAGAACTATGAAAAGAGTTTAAAGAAGTTGTTAATTCAAGCCCAACCGATATTACTAAAAAAATATAATCTCATAGTAATCCTGCCATTAAATTGCAATTATTTAATGTAATTATAATTGTTATTAATATTTAAATTTATATCAGCTATATTATATTTTTTAATATTCTAGATTATTTTTATAAGATATACCAATTACACTGATGTAATCAAATGATGAAAAAGAGGCCAAAAATTTTCTAATAGAATGCAAGTGTCTATTTTTGCGAATAAGAACTCTTTCAAAAAGTGTTTTACAATTTATAATTGAAAAGATTTGATCTCAATATACTTATAATATATTCCAATCTACTAGTGCTTTAATAAAAGCATACAATAATTTTGACTCTTGGCATAATAATCTTAACAGAGAATTAAAAAAGACTGCAGAATTATTTATCAAACAAAGGGCAAGTATTAGATTATAATTATATTATTTTTTTATAAGTATTAGTACTTACGAATTTCTTTAAATAGTCTTAATAATATGTCTAGTAATTTTGATATTGTATATTTTGTCAATAACGATGTTATAAAGAATGTTCTCAGATTTTAGTTAAATAACTTAAGACTAAATTACCTAGAAAATGATAGATCCACCTTCAAACCACTAAAAAGTTCATTAGAATAGCACTGGAAATACATTTAAAGTATATTTTCAACAGAAATTAAAAAATTAGATATTCAGTAGATGTTTTAGAAAAGGTAAAAAGCGATCATTTGACAGACGTCACAAAAGGCATTGGTATACTTAGTTTTAGTAGGTTGAATTTTGCTAACGATGTGAAAATTTAATAATAGCAATGCTTATGAAATAGCATATTTTTTTAATGATTATTTTTGCTATTTTTACTGTTTTTTCTTTTACTTTATTTTTTTACAGTTTCTTGGTAAGTGGTTGCAATAATGTTAGAAATATTTTCCTGTTTAATAGTAATTCAGTCAGTTTTTTTGACTTACTTAGTATTTCTTTTGTGTGTTTATCTATTCCTTTTGTGTAATTATAAAAATATGAAAATGTAAAATATAGAAAAACTTATTATAATAAATAGTATGTAACTAACATTTTATATCTTTATAATATTCAGATTTTATAATTATTATAAAATATAATAATAAGCATTGTAAAACTATTTTATTTTTTAAAAATTTTGCAATGAAATCAAAAGCTTTTATTAATATTATAAAAAGGTTATATAAGGCTTATAAAATATGTAAAAGTCTTTTATAATCATTATGACTTTTTGATAGATTTTTGCTAAGGTGTTCTATAAAATTAGATTAGATTAAATTAAAATAAAATATTATCTGATTTGATTTTCATTTTCATAGATTCAAATCTGATTTAAATTTAATAGATTAGTTTAAATTTAAATTTGATTTACCTTTGATAATTTAAAAGTTTTTTTGATTATTTAATTAAAATAATAACAAATTATTAATGAGAATAATAATATATTATTTAAGAAAATATAGTAAATTATTTAAAAAGAATAATGATGAATTATTTAAAAGAATGAAGATGATCATTTAAGAAGAATAATGGTAAATTATTTAAGAAGAATAATAGTAAATTGTTTAAGAAAATGATAGTAAGAAAAATAATGATAAATTATTTAATAAAAATAATAATAAATCATTTAATTAAAATAATAGTAAATTAGTTATATTAATAATCAATTCAAATTTAAATTTTAATCTAAATTTAAATCTGATAGATTAGATTCTAATTTAAATTTAAATTTAATAGATCAAATAAATCTAAATTATATAAAATATTAGTAAATAATAATAATTTTGAATTCTTATTTATTTTATAAATAAGAATTAATAGCTATTATTATATATGTTTTTTGTTATTATTGATTCTTCTTTAAAATAAAAAATTAATAAATAATATTATCCTTTATATAGATTAATATTTAAATTAAAAATTCTAATATGTTTTATTATATAGAGAAATTTTTGCATAATAAGAAAATTTATACATTTTTAAATAAGTTATATTAACCTTTTTAGGTAAAAATATTATAAAAATCTCTTTAATTTTTTTCAAAAAGTCTTTTAAAATATAAAATCAAAGTAACATTTTTTATATATTTCTATAAAGATTTTATTTGTTTTAATTTAATTTTAATTTAAAATTTAAATAAATTAAAATTTAAATAATTTTATTTTATATAAAATTATATACATATAAATTATTTAATACTTCACTTTCTTAAAATAAATATTTTTGTTTTAGAATTAAATTCAATTGTAGGTTTTAAATAAAAATTTTAAAAATAAATAAAAAAATTGAAAAATATATCTAATAAGATTTAAAATATATAATATGATATATAAATTATTTGAGATATTAGTGATAATAAGATATTTCAATAGCATTTTTTAGATATGCAACTGAATCTAAAAGAAATAAATGTGATAAATTAAATGATACATTAACTTTAAAAAAAAATTACTTGAAGTAAAATAACTTAATAAAGTATGATTTTTATTAATTGATCAAATATTATTGAAAGAATAATATATATAAACTATATTATTTTTTTTTGTATTTATTATTATTTTAATAGAAAAAAGGTTACTGTAATAAAAAAATTTAACCATAAAAGGAAGCATTATGTTACTCAAACACGTGCGAATGCACCACCAATTCATTCTTCGGGTGGTTTATAATTTTTTATATCTGCGTACTAGTATTATTGTGTATAAAAGATAACACCTGTAGTGATTGTGGAAAATGATCATAGCGATTTACTCACATCATTAAAAGGGATTAGCTCGAGTAAGTAGTATCAAGCATAGTATCTTTGATCTTTTCTTGTTAAAAAGAGGCGCCTTTTATTCCTGAGATTTATTCTTATCAGAGAAGAATCAATCTTCTTAATGTATAATTTTCTTTGAATAAAAACTAAAACTTTTTGTAAAAAATTTTGATTTCGGCTTTTAAAAGTTTGAATTTATAACATCAGAACAAATCGTAAATTCAGTTGACGTGTATACTCATACCTGATAATTTATAACATTCAATCGGCTCTAAATTCCCTAAACAAAAATTCTAGGACATCTATTTGTAAAGGGGAATGTTACATCATCATCATCGAAGACCATACGTAAATTAATCACTTTAACTCGTATCTTCTTTTGATCATTACCCTTTTCCTTTTAATTAATATGTCGTAGTTCTTTTTAGTCATTCTTCGACAGTTTTATCGCTCTTTCGATGAACTAGACATTTGATAATTTTATCGTTTGAATCACGATTGAATGTCGGTAGAATATCATGTTTTGTCTTTTGAGTAATCGAGCAATTATTTCCTGACCATTTCCACTTTCGTGTTGAGTTAAAATGTTTGATTTCTTATCTGTTAACTTGATATAATTCATAATCTTCATTTTTATATATCAATGGCTCCAGCTCCTTTAGCTTCAGGTATAGAACCAAAATTCTCTGATTACAAGCTGTTGAAAAATTATATTGGTATGGATCGTCTAACAAATTTTTTTTCGGTTATTGATTCTCGTTTTCATATTTTATACACGACGTAAAGTGTCAATGATCAACAATTAGAGCCCCAATGTTTTGTATGTTGTTTTGAATATCTTATAATCAGTGTCTGACAATTATAAAATGATCAAATAATTCGTAGAAATTACGAGTTGAATGAACAATAAAGGGTTATTGCCGCACCTTTCCTTCGGAATGTGTAACCAGTAGAATACTCATTATGATGTCTTATACAAAACTATTTCAAAAAGATCCCTTCATCTATTACAATTGATCCATTTTGGGCATTCTTAAAGTTTTGCCAGCTCAGCAATGTTTGAAGCACATAAAATAAAGATTGTCTCAAACTTTACGAGATCCTATAAGCAGAAACTTCATTATAAAGTTTCGATGATTAAAGAGGGGAAACGAATGTTATATAGGAAGTCCCATCTGCTAATTTAAATAATAATTTAACTAGTTTAACTAGTTATATAAATGGTGCATTTTAAAAAAATTGGAAAGTTCGATCATTAACCGAAACCCGGGTACTATTCCCGCATGTGATAAACCGGCTGTTTATTTGTGCATTATCTTTGATTTATCGACGCGCCAATCTAAAATTCTATATATAAGAAAAATATCTATCTACATTCTGGCCGATGAAGAACCCAAGTTTTTACCTACGACCGAGTCATTTACATATAACCTTTTACCGTTGTTGCTAATTAATAATTCCTTTTTACGACATACATTATAGTAAGGAATTCAGAAATATTCACACACTACCATGGACGACATAATAAACCGACTCAAAAACAAGTGAGTCATATTTTCTTAAGCAATAGTTGATTAGGTGTATAGAATACTGAATTTCGGTAATTAAAAATTCTCTTTCACGCAGAGACAAGGTTGTTCAGCAAAAGGCGGCCTTGGAACTTCGACTACTGGTATTCATATAATTATAACATCATATTTTAGCATGGCTTAAATATTATTTATACTTACGTTTTGACTGTAGGTCGAAGGACAACCTAATTTATTAAATGAAGCTAATAAACGAATATTTGAAATGATGCAAGGAGATACACCTGACAAAATTGGTGGTATCATTGCTATCGGTAAGGTTAATAAAACTTCTTATTTTGTTAAAAATTTTAATTGTGTGAATTTAGAATATTAAAATGTAATTATTTTAGATTCGTTGATTAATAATAATATTGAAACGACAACTCTTTCTCGTTTTACAAATTACTTGAAAATGGTTCTACCAAGTGGAGATCAACAAATAATGATTTTAGCATCAAAGGCATTAGGCAAGCTAGCTGCACCCAGTGGTGCCGTGACAGCTATATTTGTGGCGCGAGAAGTAAATACAGCCTTAGAATATTTGTCGGGTAATTGATTTTGTAAATTTTTAATAATTCAAATGGATTAAATTTATCATATGATAACTAAAATAATATTTGAAATTTATTTATACAAGGTGACCGACATGAATCGCGTCGTTATGCTGCCGCGCTTGTGTTACGAGAATTAGCGCAAAATGCACCAACTTTAATATATACTTATGTATCAGTAATTTTGGAAAATATATGGGTTGGATTGCGGGACCAAAAACAAATAATCCGAGATGCTTCTGCAGAGACTTTAAGTGCATGTTTAAAAATTGTTTATGAACGCGAGAGTACAGCGAGAACTCAATGGTATACAAAAATATATGAAGAAGCATCAAAAAATTTAAAGTCTAGTAATGCTGATCAAATACACGGGGCATTGTTAGCATATCGAGAGTTATTACATCATGCAAAGATGGTCGGTTTTTTTTAAAATAATAATAATATTATTAAAAATAATAATAATATACTCCTGCGATTATTAAAACCTTACTTATTAACCATTCCCTATAATTTTTTAATTACCAGTTTATGAGTGAAAGATATAAGAGTGTATGCGAAACTGTGTTACGCTATAAAGATTACCGGGACAATCTTATTCGGAAAACTGTGATTTCTTTAATACCAGTTCTTGCAGAATTTAACAGCGAAGAATTTGTCAGTACATGTGTTCATAAATGCATGTTGCATTTGTTAGGTCAACTTAAAAAGGACAGAGACAGATCTATATGTGTGTAAAATTTTTTTTTTTTTTACTTTATTGAGTATGCACATTTCTTATGGTTTTATAAATGATTATTATTCATTTTGAATTGTTATACAGCATTTATTGCTATAGGACAAGTAGCCATTGCTGTAGGTAGTAACATGGGGCCTTATTTGGATTCTATATTAAGCAGTATTAAGGAAGGTCTTACACCTAAAGCACGCAGCCGTGCCGGTAATGAAGCTCCCTTGTTTCAATGTATTGGAATGTTAGCACGTGCTGTTGGTCAAGCGCTTACCAAGCATATGCATGAACTAATGGATTTGATGTTTGCATGCGGACTAAGTGAACCATTACGACAAGCTTTAATGGACTTGGCCAGATTTATTCCTCCCCTATTACCGAATATTCAAGGTTTCTACAAATCAAAACATGATTGTTATTCCATAATATTATAATATTTGAATTTCTTTTTTTTATGATTAAATTAGAACGTCTCTTGAATATGTTGTCTATAACCCTTAGCGGACAGCAGTTTCGTGCCCCAGGATCACCTGCGTCAGAGGGTCCGGACTTGAGACGTCATCTTAAGACTGATATGTCAGAAATGAAAGATGTAGAGACAGTGACATTGGCTCTTAAAACGCTTGGTAGCTTCAATTTTGAAGGTCATATTTTAAATGAGTTTGTAAGAGATTGCGTAGTTCGGTATCTTGAGCAAGATAATCCTGAAGTACGAGAAGCAGCTGCATTAACTTGCTGCCAGTTGTTTGCCCGAGATCCAATACTGGATCAAACTAGCAATCACGCTATTTTAGTAGTTAATGAAGTCTTGGAAAAACTTTTAACAGTTGGAGTTGCGGATCCCGGTATGAAGAAACTATAATAAGACTTAGGTTATGTTCATTAATTTTAATTTTTTGTCAATTATTTATTAATAGCCATCTTTTATTAAATAAGATCCGAATATTAGAGAAACCGTGTTGAAAAATCTCACAGAAAGATTTGATAAACACTTGGCGCAAGCTGAAAATATTCGATCATTGTTCCTTGCCTTAAACGATGAAGTCTTTACTATTCGAGAAATCACTATTACAATTATAGGTCGTCTCGCTTCTCATAATCCGGCCTATGTAATGCCATCATTACGTAAAACGCTCATCCAGCTACTTACGGAATTGGAATATTCTAGCATGAGGTAAGAATTAAATATTATTTATGTTTCTTTTATAAATTTATTCTTGTCTAGAGTATACTTATTATGTATATTTATTATTTATCTATTTATTTATTTATTTAAAGTCGTAATAAAGAAGAAAGTGCACGATTATTAAGTCTTTTAGTATCAGCTTCACAAAAGTTAATAAAACCTTATGTAGAGTCGATATTAAAAGCTCTTTTGCCGAAATCTCGTGATCCAAGCCCTGCTGTAGCATCGAGTGTATTAGCTGCACTTGGTGAATTAGCTCGTGTTGGTGGTGAAGATCTTACACCATACTTGGATAGCTTGATGCCTTTGATCATTGATGCCCTTCAAGATCAAAGTTCAACTGTAAAACGAGACGCTGCACTTAAAACCTTGGGACAACTTACAAGCAATACCGGCTTTGTAATTGAGCCATATCAGAAATATCCTCAATTACTTTCTATTATGATTAATATTTTAAAGACTGAGCAGTCAACTTCTATTCGACGCGAAACTGTGAAATTAATAGGAATTCTCGGTGCATTAGATCCTTATCGTCATAAGGTAGGATCTTTTATACCTAATAATTAAAACAACTTTACATTAATAAACAACCTTTTATTATTATTTAGATAACAATTGGCTCATCCGAAGATTCTTTATCTGATCCTAAAGCTACAAATACAGATGTATTTTTAATGATGGGTTTAGGACCTTCTTCAGAGGATTATTATCCAACTGTCGTTATTAATGCGTTAATGAAAATCCTTCGAGATGCTTCATTGAATGCGCATCACACCGCTGTTATCGAGGCTGTCATGTATATTTTCAAGACGTTGAGCTTGAAATGCGTTCCTTTCTTACCACAGGTAATTGTTCATCTTCATAATTTCTTCATTAATTATGTCAACGTTATGGTTAACCAAGTTTGCGCAATTTCTTTTGATATAGATTACTCCTGCATTCTTAGGCGTAATGCGTACATGCCCTAGTGGTATGCTTGAATTTTATTTCCAACAATTGGGTATCCTAGTTTCTATTGTTAAACAGCACATTAGGAATTATCTTTCTGATATTTTTGCCTTGGTTGAGAGTTTTTGGAATCCAAGTTCTACAATTCAGATTACAATTATTGATCTTGTCGAACAAATCGCTATATCTCTTGATGGTGAATTTAAGAATCATTTGCCAGTATTATTGCCTATTATGTTACAGATATTTGATCAGGACAGGAGTGAAAAACGTAACCCAACTCTTAAAGTGTTACATGCTCTTGTAGTATTTGGCACTAATATTGAGGAATATATGCATCTTGTTATTCCTGTGGTTGTCAAGCTTTTTGAGAAATCAGATGTACCGCTTCAACTTCGCAAGTCAGCAGTTCAAACTATCGGTCAAATGTCTAAGAAAGTGAATTTCTCGGATCATGCATCTAGAATAATTCACCCATTAGCACGTGTATTGGCAATGCCATATGCGGATTTGAAGACTGCTGCCATGGACACACTTTGTGCTCTTGTCGTTCAACTAGGGTCGGATTATGCTATATTCATTCCAATGATAAATAAAGTAATGCCATTTCTTGCTGCTTTTAATAAAAATTTTAGGCATCTAATTATATTATTCTTCTTTAAAGGTAATTCAAAAACAACGTATCCAGCACCCTGATTATGAGATGCTCGTTTCGAAACTCCTTAAAGGAGAACCATTGCCTGTAAGCGAAGAAAGGTACATTAATTACCATTCCTTATTCAATAGTAAACACGTTGAATATGTTTATTTATATTAATTTTTAACAGGTCTAATGAAACAAGAACTGAAGAAACGCCTGCCGCAGAGACAAACGCTAAAAAATTACCAGTAAACCAACAGCATTTGAAAAATGCGTGGGAATGTTCTCAAAGATCCACGAAAGATGATTGGCATGAATGGATACGCAGGTTAAGTGTAGAATTACTTAAAGAATCCCCGTCACATGCTCTTCGAGCATGTGCTAGTTTGGCCGGTGTATACCATCAGCTCGCAAGGGAATTATTTAATGCAGGATTTATATCTTGTTGGTCTGAGTTATATTATCAATATAAGGTAGCTTTAAATTAATGATAAAGTTATAGTATTTTTCATTGGTTTGCGATTAACGATCGTCTCTAATTTCATAGGATGAATTAGTAAGTTCTTTAATGTCTGCATTGAGAGCACCAAATATCCCTGCGGAAATTGTTTCGACCATTTTAAATTTGGCTGAATTTATGGAGCATTATGATAAGCCACTCCCTATTGATATAAGAACGCTTGGTAATCACGCTGAAAATTGTCATGCGTATGCTAAGGCCCTTCATTACAAAGAATTGGAATTCATCGGTGAAGCGTCCACAGAGACAATTGAAAAGTTGATTCAAATTAACAATCAGTTACAATTACCAGATGCCGCTATCGGTATACTTACACACGCACAACAGAATCCAAATTTGCAAGATTTACAATTAAAAGAAAATTGGTATGAAAAGCTGAATCGTTGGGAAGATGCGTTAACAGCATATGAAAAACGTCGAACAGATGATCCAAATGATAATGAAGCGACTCTTGGCGTGATGCGTTGTCTACATTCATTGGGTGATATGGATGGGCTTTCTGAACTTGTTCAAGAAAAATGGCCTGAAGCGGAAACTGAAATGCGCAAGTCAATTGCTACCTATGCAGCTGCTGGCGCATGGTCTTTAGGCCAGTGGGGTTTAATGGAGGATTACATTAAAAATATTAAATCTGATAATTATTATAGACCATTCTATCAAGCTATTATTGCTTTACACAAGAACCAATATTCAGAGGCTGTTCGTTATATCGATAAAACTCGAGATTTATTAGATACAGAATTGACAGCTCTTGTTGGCGAGAGCTATAATAGAGCTTACAAGTAAGTAGTAAACATTTCTTTCATCTTAATCATTTTGATTTAATTTAGTGTAATTTCATTCTCTATTTAGTGTTGTTGTTCGTGTTCAAATGTTGGCAGAATTGGAAGAAATCATTACTTACAAACAATATGCCGACCAGCCTGATCGTCAAGCAACTATCCGAAAAACTTGGATGAAGAGGTAAATTATATAATTAGTTTAAATGTATTATAATTAATTACAATGCCTTTCGTTAATTTCATCATCAAAATATCATAGGCTCAAGGGGTGCCAACGAAACGTAGATGTTTGGCAACAAATTCTCAAAGTTCGAGCGTTGGTGATTTCACCAAAAGAAAACATGGAAATGTGGATTAAATTTGCAAATTTATGTAGAAAGAGTGATCGTCTTGAGTTTGCAGAAAAAACATTAAAATTACTTTTAGTTGGTGATCAAAAGTTAGAATTAATTCATCCATCGGTAAAGTTGATTTATTATTCTGAGTCAAGTTTCCTTTTCATTGACTAATTTTTATTAATTAAATTTTGTCATAACCTTTGAAATGAAAGATTCTTGCAAGAGCCTCTCCGCAAGTTGTTTATGCACATTTGAAATGGATGTGGGCAAGTGGAGTTCGTGAAGAAGCATTAGAATTTTTACGTGATTTCACCACAAGGATGTCAAATAATGATCGAGTTGGTAATAATGGGCTACTTGCACGCTGTTATCTCAAGAAGGGAGAGTGGCAGAAAGTTTTACAGGATGATTGGGATAGAGTATGTAAACTACTACTGGAAAATTTCAGTCGTTATTATACACCTTAATAACTTTAATATATTTTTTAGGAAACCGTTCCCGATATTTTACAATCTTATTTGCTTGCAACGCAATATGATAAAGATTGGTATAAAGCTTGGCATGCATGGGCTCTCGCAAACTTTGAGGTTATTTCTTTTTATGAGAAATTAAAATCTGCTGAAAATAATACAGCAGCCGACCAAACTATTACTACTGTTACTGAAGAAATTAGTGGAGACATTCAACAAGAAGTATTACGTTACGTAGTACCGTCCGTTCAAGGTATTGATCATATTCAAGCAAATTTTAATTTAAAAGAAATATTTTTTACAAATGTTCAAATTAAATTTTTTCTTTTTTTTGTAGGGTTCTTTAGGTCAATCGCTCTTTCAAGGGGTAATTGTCTACAAGATACATTGAGACTGCTAACTCTCTGGTTCAAATATGGTTATCAAGAAGAAGTCTGTAGTGCTATTAAAGAAGGATTTGGCAGTGTCAATATTGATACATGGCTCGAAGTTATTCCGCAGGTTTGCTCATTATTTATACATAGGACGTCATAAACGATTCACTAAGCTAATTAATGATATTTTATATAACGAACCAATTTAGCTGATTGCGCGAATTCATGCTCCAGATCAAAAAGTGCGCCGCCTTATTCACGATTTATTGGCCGAGGTTGGAAAAGAACATCCTCAAGCTTTAATTTATCCTCTTACTGTTGCATCTAAATCTCAGAGTTTTAATCGACAAACTGCTGCTTCATCTGTCATGGATAAATTACGGGCGCATAGCGCTGTTCTTGTTGAACAGGTATTTATATCATAATATTTACGTTATTATTCGTCCTTAATAATGACGAGCTGTTTGAATCATTAGGCTTTGCTTGTAAGTCAAGAACTTATCCGTGTTGCAATATTATGGCACGAAATATGGATGGAAAATTTGGAAGAAGCATCTCGTTTATTCTTTATTGAGCGTAACTTTGAAGCTATGTTCAATATATTGGATGAATTGCAGGAACGCCTTGATCGTGGTCCCGAGACTTTGCGGGAAGTAGCATTTGTACAAGCATATGGGAGAGAACTTCAGGAAGCTGGTGGATGGTGTAAGAAATATAAACAAACAGGAGATATGACTTTCTTATCTCAAGCTTGGCAAATATATCACGAAGTATATATTAACTATTAATTCTATTCTTTCATTGATTTCATTGCTTTCATCAAGTATTTTATTGAGCGTAATTATATTTATTTACGTTTGTAAATATAGATGTTTAAAAAAATAACTGCGCAAGTGGGAACCATAACAACGCTGGAACTTCAATACGTTTCGCCGAAATTACTTGCAGCACGAGACTTGGAATTGGCAGTTCCAGGTTAGTCCTGGATGAGAAATTTTTTTTTTTTTTGTAAAGCCAACGTTTCTAATCTTAACTTGTATTATTTTTTTAGGCACATATAAAAGTGGGGAACCTGTTACCAAAATAGCAAGTTTCATCGCTACGGTCAATATTATTTCTTCGAAACAACGCCCTAGAAAATTGAATTTGATGGGTAGTGATGGCAAGGAATACCAATTCTTACTAAAAGGTGCGTTATTATACTTTATTTTAATTACAACCGTTCATCAATAATGATTGATAGCCATTTATGATATTTAAACAGGTCACGAAGACTTACGGCAAGACGAACGTGTAATGCAACTATTCGGTTTGGTGAATACTTTGCTCTCTATAGACTCGGAAACGTTTAAGAGACATTTACATATTCAAAGATATACTGTAACTCCTCTCACGCCGAATATCGGTCTTCTTGGATGGGTACCTAATTGCGACACCCTACATGCTCTTATTCGTGATTATCGTGAGAGTAAAAAGATTCTCCTTAATATTGAACATCGTTTAATGTTACAGGTAATTTATATTTAAAAAATTTATTATATATTGTATATCTGGTATTAACAATATGAACATTAATAATATAAAATGTATAGATGGCACCTGACTATGACCAATGTACCATTATTGAGAAAGTTGAAGTATTCGAATTTGCTCTGGCTAACACAACAGGCCAAGACCTTTACAAAGTCTTATGGCTTAAGAGTAAAAACTCGGAGGCATGGTTAGAAAGACGTACCAATTATACTCGGTCTTTAGCTCTAATGTCAATGGTTGGTTATATTCTTGGATTAGGAGATAGACATCCATCAAATATCATGCTTGATCGTTACACGGGAAAAATCGTACATATAGATTTTGGTGATTGTTTTGAGGTAAAGTTTTAAAGAATAAATATGTATATAGTATGATGATATTAAATTTGTTGATAGTAAATTCTTTAATATATATATATTTTTCTGTCAGGTTGCAATGACTCGGGACAAATATCCAGAAAAAATTCCATTCCGTTTAACGCGTATGTTGGTCAACGCAATGGAAGTAAGCGGTATAGAAGGAAATTTCCGTACCACATGTGAGGCTGTTATGAGCGTTTTAAGAAAGAATAAGGAAAGCTTGATGGCTGTTCTAGAAGCTTTTGTACATGATCCTTTAATAAATTGGAGAATTATGGCTAATCCAAGTCCAAGACAAGGTAACTTTATCGACCATAATGTTTCTTTTTACAGAATATTTAAGAATTTTTAATTTTTAAAAATCACCTCATTTTGACTAGATGGTGAGAACACGCATGCGGTCGCAAGTACAAGCAATCGTCGGGCTCGCGATATTATTAATCGTATATCAAATAAGTTAACAGGTTAGTATAAGTGCTAAATATGATTATTTTTTTTAAAAAAATACTGATTACTGTTTCCTTGTTTATAATTGTAGGCAAAGATTTCAAACCGAATCAAGTGTTGGATGTACCGTCACAAGTCGACAAACTCATTCAACAAGCAATCTCAGTCGAGAATCTGTGTCAATGTTACATCGGATGGTAATATAATTTAGTTACTACGTTTGGTGTGTGTATATATTTTTTGTTACTAATTGTTATTTTTCCTTAACTTTATAGGTGCGCCTTCTGGTAGTCGGTTGACAAACATGATAATAATATTTAAGCGATGAATTTATATTTGAATTTATATTTTAATTTATATCGTTATTATTTAGACTATTATTTTTAATAGACTTTTGCACACATATAATATAATATAATATAATATTTAACATTAATTATTTGTTAATGACAAAAAAACCAACCCCTATATAAATAAATTTTGTCTAAATCAAGTATCACGTGATAAACAAATTTGCGAAACTCCATTATTCGTCACTCGTTAAATTCGGCCAAGTTCCATAATGCGCCCAAAATCACGTGGGGTGAATTTTGACAACTATATATATCATATAAATTTTTTTTACATGGGAATATTTTAAACTCAAAAATTCAGAAATTGAAGATTGATTTCGTTCTATATTAATTAGATCTTCTCAGAGATCTGATTTGATTTTTTATTTTATATTCTTTACAAATAAAAAGTCACTTGATCGTGGTAGCGAAAAAATATGATTGGTATCGAACTAATCATAATATATTATTTCCTGTCTTGGTTCCATAAAGGCTAGCCAATCAGAAGTTGCAGTGGGTAAAAGTCCCATGGAAAAACATTTATATAATCCCAAGGCCATTGTAAGAAGCTGTAAGATTACATAAACAAGTTTTGGTAACATTAAATGTGGCCTGGTTTTTGGTGATTCATATCGTTCAAACACTTTTAAAGAATATGCTTTGTTAAAATCGTAGGAACAAAAAAAAAAAAAAAAAAAAAAAAAAAGAGGCAACAGTTATATACGCTCACCACTATCGATCCCCATTAATGCTTTAATCGGCTGGAAAAATAACATTCCTGTAATCATAACGCTAAATATCTGTACTCCATTTCCACTCATCCATAACATAAAAGCATTCATGGGTATATTTTTTCCTGGAGATAAAGCTACATCCCACGCTTTCTTAAATTAAAAAAAATGATAAAAATAAATCCAAATATTTAAGCAAGAAATATTATAATATTGACAAGTACTTTAATTTTTAATTGTTCTTGGTCTTTTTCGTCTTTTTTATTTTTCTTATAAAATCAAATCGATAAAAAATAAATAAATTATTAGAATACTTTAAAAAATAAAAAATAAATAAATAAAGATAAATCGCCTACCAAAATGCCTTTAGAACTTGAAGCAGTGATAGCCGGAACAGACGCGGTAAACCCTGGTGGAGGCGGTGCATCTATGACATAATTTTGCCCTCGAACTTCTCGTCGTCTGTAATAATGCAAAACTATAAAGTGAGAATAAATAAATAAATATATATATATATTTCACAAAGCGCATACCTTGCTTGATCTGAAAGATTTGTAAAGTCAATTCTCCATTTGTTGCTCGACATTTGTCTGACTTTTAATACTTAATAGTCCAAAAAAAAAAAAAAAAAGAGAAAAAAGGGAACTTTCTTTCCTAAAACAAAAAGTGGGCACATGACAGATTTTATTTGAATTGCGATTACCCGCAGTTTTAATTCTACTTTCTGACTTTCAAATAGCAATGCGGTGTAACAAATCTTGTAGAAAAGAACATTTTCGACAAATTCGGGGAAACTTTTTTGCCGAATGAACCTTACATTTCATTTTGTCGTGGAATTTTGTGGAAAAGACAACCTTTATCTCTTTTAGGCAACTCAATAAATCCGTTTTCCAAATTCCAAATAAACAAAATGAATCATACCAAAAACCAAAATATTCCAAATCAAAACCTCCAAAACACTATACCTCCTTCAGCAGCTGTAAACATGTTAATTGACTTAACAAAAGATAATACTGCTGCTGTTAACGCTTATTGTCCAATATTAGCTTCAAAAAAACAACGACGACTTGGAATCAGGAATGATTCTCCATCGTTATCTGCTGATACTAGACCACAAAAACGTAGTAGAATAGAAGAAGCTCAAGATTATAATCTATCAACACCGTCTTTATCAGTTCAATCGATTCCAAATATTTATAATCAAACTAAATTGCCTAGTACTCGAGAAATTTTTAATAATTCCCCTCCAATGGCTCCGGCACAGGTTAAACATGTTGCTTCATCAACTTATTTTCCTAACAATTCTATAATAACTCCAGAATTTACTTCTGCACCCACTTCAAATGGAATTCAATCTTCTTATGTACTACCAAGTAATACAATACTACCACCCGCTTCTGTAAATTATTCTTCACAATATTTATCGCATCCACAAGGTTTCCAAAGACCATACTATACTGAAATTCCTCCTTATAATCTGGGATATATTATGAATCCCTCCATGGCTCAAATACAACAACATATTACTTCTAATTCCCCTCCCAGTAGTTCTAGTAGTACAACTAGTTCTCAATCCCCTAATAATGCTCTGCAAGGTGAAGTTATCGATCTAACGACTGATAGTGATGACGATTGTATTATCGACGAGAAAGAAACCAACAGAGATTTGTGCTGGGGGATGATCGAAAGTTTAGTATTAATATTATACCCAAGGCCCTGTACTGGTGGCAAAGGTGAAGAAGAGGTGAAGTTAAAACGTGAAGGGATTACAGGAAAAAATCAAGGTTATTTTTTTTTTTTAAAAAATCAAATCAAAATCATGATCATGATGAATCTTTAAATTATAATATTTATATTGTATAAATAATATTTAGCCGTAATTCGTGTTAACAAAGATAATGAATTGGTAAGAATCCTTTACCAGTTTGTTGTCGGTTTATTTTTTTTTTTTTGATTAATATAAGACTTTAACTAATTATACTTGAAACCTTCAAGTTCGGAGTAGTTGAACAAGATTTAGCTAATGTACTGGCTCCATTGATGGACGAAAATCTTATATGGACAGAAGCAACGATTCCAAAAAATTGGTCTCCTTCAGTATATAACTTTTACATTTACAATTAGGCAAATGTCTTATTTGAAGATCGAGTAGTTAACACAAATCATTTTTTAGGACCAGATGATACCTTTACATATTGTAATATATGGACGTCCTGTTAATACCGAAATCGTGAGCTCACATCTTTATGAAAGGAAAGTAATTTTGACAGATCCAGTAGTTTATAATGTAGAGACGCGTTATGCAAATCCACATAGTCTACCTCCCGGTATCACCCATTTGAATAAAAATAATCTGAAATCATTTAAAGAGTATTCGGGTGGAAGCAGTGGGACAACAACCACTAGATCACCGGAAGATATGAAAAATCAAATTGATAAGGTTTTTAATTCTTTAATGAATGCTGAAAGCATTCCTGAATTAGATCCGGGTAAGGCAACAATTATTTATGTAAGAATATATATTTCTTGTTCAGCATCATCTGACACAAAATTTGCAATATAGATGATAGATTAGCTACGACGTTATATAAACATCAAAAACAAGCGTTGTATTTCCTAATGAAAAGAGAACAATACAATGATTTTACTGACGATCAGACTAATGAATTAACTACATTATGGAGACGTCGAATTAGCGCAGGACGGCATACTGTCTATTACAATGTAGTAACTAACTCGGAGGTCAAAGTAAAACCCGTTCAGATGAGAGGGGGGATTATCGCCGATGATGTACGTTTGTGAATATCTTTATTTACAATGTGTTTTATTCTTATATATTTACACTTTTCATACTATTATAGATGGGTCTTGGTAAAACTATTCAAATAATAGCGCTGATCCTTGGTACTCAAAATGAAGCTATAGAATTTGCAAAAGAATCAGAATTTCTCTCTTCAAATTCAGATTCATCATCATCATCTTCTTCGAATAATCGTAAGTCACCATCACCATCTAAACAATCAGCAAATGAATATTCAGACATGGATTTGAGATCTAGGGGAACCCTTATCGTATGTCCCCTATCTACTGTTGCAAATTGGGAAGAACAACTTGCTGGTCATGTTCAAGAAAACGCTCTCAACGTATATGTATATCACGGGGGCGCTCGCATTTCAGATCCTTCCCATTTAATAAATTATGACGTTGTAATTACAACTTATAATGTATCTGGTACTGAATATAGCAAACAATCAAAAAACACCATAAATAGTGCTTTGCAACAGATTCATTGGTTCCGTATAATTTTAGATGAAGCCCATATAATCAAAGATATTAACACAGTACAAAGTAAGGCTGCTTGCTCATTGAAAGCGGAAAGGCGTTGGTGTTTGACTGGAACACCGATCCAAAACAAGTGGGTTAACGGTTTTCCTTTATTTATAAATTATCATTTTACATTTATTTATATTTTTTTATATGTATAGGTTGGACGATTTATTTGCCCTTATTAAATTTCTTCACATGGTTCCCTTTGAATCCAAGGAAAACTGGAATCACTACATTTCACGCCCAATTAAATCAATCGATCCTGTTGGTATTAGTAGATTACAAACTATAATGAAGTGTATAACTCTTCGTAGAACAAAGATAGTTAATGGAAAACCATTATTGGCCTTACCACCACGCAACGATCACTATCGTTATCTTGAACTTAGTGATCATGAGCGTAAATTATATGAAAAGATATATCGTTCCCAAGCTGAAAGGATTAAAAAGTTTGCTGAGGAGAACAACATTATGCGACATTATGTTAACATTTTGCAGTCTTTATTACGATTGCGTCAGATTTGTGCTCATTACTCATTAGTCAAAGAGTCCGATATTCCTGACGATTTAGACGAGGAAATAGTTAACGAAGGGTTAACTCCGACAAGAGCGTTGATGTTACTTAGTATAGTTAGGGAAAGTGGAGTGGATCAATGTGGTTCTTGCCTATCGGATTTGGCCCAAACAGTTGTAGTTACTCGATGTGAACATTTGTTCTGCATTGATTGTGCTAATAAAAACATGAGTCAATTGTTAAGTTCAGCCCCATTTGAGGACCAAAAAGTTTTGGCGGATTGTCCAATATGCGGGCTGAAATTAATTTCTGGAGATGTTTGTGAAGTTTCCGATTCTAAAGATATTGAGAATGATCATATTACGAGATCTGAGGGGGTTGTGAAGGTCCATAGTACCAAAGTCAAAGCGTTACTTGAAGATCTGGTTCAAGCAAAGAAAGATGGTGTGAAAAGCGTAGTGTTCTCTCAATGGACCAGGATGTTAGATTTAATACAGGTAATATTATAAATTTATATTTTTTTAAAAAAAAAGCCTCCAAACTAATATTAATAATAATATTTAGGATGCTTTAAACGAAAATGACATCATATATACTCGATTAGATGGCACGATGCCTCGTGCAGAGCGTACACAAAATATGAACATTTTTAAAAAACAGGATGATGTGAGCGTCATACTCGTTTCTTTGAAGGCTGGTGGCGTTGGGTAAGACTTGATAGTGATTTATAGTTCAATTTCGTTATATGTATTCTATGTTCGATACTCGGATGTGCTTATGAAGAAAGTGAGGTTAATCCAACAATTTCTATATACATAGGTTGAACTTGACAGCTGCCCAACGAGTATATCTTATGGACCCCTTTTGGTAACCGATTTATATACGAATTTCTATTTAATTGATCATCTTATACACATCTAAATAACTATCTCTTTCCCTTTTTTTTTTCGTAAATAGGAATCCGTCAGTTGAAAACCAAGCCATCGACAGAATTCACCGTCTTGGCCAAACTTGTGCCGTGGATACTATAAGATTTATTATCAAGGTAAATTAGACTACCTTTTTAACTCTATAAATAATTGATTAGTTTATTTATTTACAATGATATGATATTATAATAGAATTCTGTGGAAGAAGGCATACTTCAGTTGCAAGAGCGTAAGTTACGACTTGCTGAATTAACATTTTCCGAAAAATTGAGCAAGCAAGAGATTACCAGACGTAGATTGGAAGATCTCAAAGTTCTTTTTAAATGATTTAAGGTTGTCATTATTCTGTTATAATATCAATAATTTTTTAATAAGCCGAAATAATAAATAATTAAAAACAAAGATTAATGTTTAATATAAGGAAAAAAAAAAAAAAATACTTTAACCCTTTGGGACTATTAAAATAATTATATCTAGATACGATATATTTGTATAATATAGCACGTGATTACATTAAGTTTACCGCAATAAAACATTATTTAATGAATACATACGTAAATACAAATAAGAATTAGTGAATTATTAATTTTTATCTCCCATACATGTTTCATTTCCTCCATCTTTAATCACATAACGAAATAACAACGGCACTAGCGCCACCGCCACCATTACATACACCAGCTACACCAACTTTGCCATTCTTTTTTTGTAATACACTAATTAAAGTACAAATAATCCTTGCGCCACTACAACCTAGTGGATGACCCATGGCAACAGCTCCTCCAAAGACATTTATTTTATCTTTATCTAATCCAAGTAATTTTAAATTTGCTAATGCTACTACTGAAAATGCTTCATTAATTTCAAAATAATCTATTTGTGACAATTGAATATTTCCTGCATGAGCCAATGCTTTGGGAATTGCCAATGCAGGTGAAGTGGTAAAGTTTGCTGGTGCCTTATAAAGGAAGTTTGAGACATTTTTTAAATATTTGTGAATAAGAAAAAAAAAAAAAATTATTGTTTATAATTTAATTACCTGAGCGGCTTCACCCCATCCACTAATTTTTGCAATGGTTTTGACGCCTAATTCTTTTGCTTTTTCACCACTGATCAAAACAATGGCTGCGGCTCCGTCACTTAATGGTGAAGAATTCGGTGCAGTCACTGTCCCTTTTTCCGAGAAAGCTGGTCGGACTACGCGTAACTTATCAACATTAAGCTGTATCAAAAATTAAAATAATTTATTTTTTCTTTTTGTTAGTTCCCAATAAATAAAATTAAATATCAATCTCAATTTTCTTACGTTTGAAATTTCATCATCTTGAGTGATAACTTTGTTAGGTTTGCCCCTACCTCCCGGAACGGTTATGGGAACAATTTCATCAGCATAATGTCCATTAGCAAAAGCTGCTTGTGCACGTTGATAAGAAGAGATCGCATAATTATCCTTTTTTTTTTTGTTAAAACAATTTTACTTTAGTGTAAATTAAAAATAAATATTGAAGGTTTTTTTTTTTTATTTATTTTTTTACCTGATCCTCACGAGTAAATTTGTGTTCAGTTGCACATTCTTCAGCAGCAATGCCCATAAGGTAGTTATTATATACATCTGTTAAACCATCTTTAACTATGCCATCAACAAGAGTTTGATCTCCATATTTAGATCCAAACCTTGCTTGCGGTACATAGTAAGGAGTGTTTGTCATTGATTCCGTACCACCCGCAACGACGATCTATCGATATCGATATCGTTTTTTGTCGTTACAAAAATAATCATATAATATGTTATGAACTAATAAACCAATTGACTAATTGATCATGAACTCACATCAGCATTACCGGTGATAATCGTTTGAGCACCTAAAATTACGGCTTTCATACCGGAAGCGCATACTTTATTGACAGTAGTAGCGATCACGGTATCAGGGATGCCTGCACCAAGAGCAACTTGGCGAGCAGGATTTTGACCTATAATCGATAATTTTTTTTTTTTAAAGTTCGAAAAAATTTAATAAAAAACTTCAGTTCAAAATAATTTCGATGGATGAAATTGAAATTACCAAGGTTGGCCGAAAGAACATTTCCGAAAAAGACTTCTTGAACGCTATTAGTTTCGATTTTGGCCTTTTTTAAAGCAGCTATGGATTTTTTTTTTTCAATTAATAAAGGAATCATAATAATAAAATGATTGATTGATGGATTACCTTCAACAGCAATCGAACCTAATTTTATGGCAGATAATGATGCTAATGATCCGTTAAACCCTCCAAGCGGAGTTCTTGCAATAGCAGCGATATATACATCTGATAAAAAATTATTTATAAATTTATAAATTCATTTATCAATCATTTTAATTATTTTAATAAGAATGTACCTTTTTGAATCATTTTTAATATTAGTAAATAAATTTAAGAAAAGAAAAATGAAAGTACAAAAAGAATGAGCGAATTTATTAGCTCCATCTTTTGTTAAAAAAAAAAAAAAAAATCGATAAAAATGCAGTAGTTTGTGAAATGCAAATTAAATAACAAATTTGAACATTGTTTCCGGAAAAAAACGCTTAGTGTAATGCATTTTCGATTATACTCCGGAAATTACTATTATGGAAAAGATATCGGTGATAACAACTTTATTATAATTTGTAATTAAGAAACAGATCTTTACTATTTTAATCTAATTCATAAATTTCTCGAGGTTGTGGAGCCTTTATACGAATGCGACCAGGATACGAAAATGATACAACAGGATAAAGCTTTGAAGGAAGATTATCCCAAGCCGAACTTAATGATTGTCTTTTTCCATTGACAGAAAACGCACAAGTTCGTTTATTCATATTTAAATGAACCGTTATCCTATCTCCAACTGAAAATGACGAGCCATACCCTAAATTAATTTTATCATTAGCGCAAACGCCATGAGAGCCGTAAACCCATCCATTCGATTGGTCACCAGCAAATTTATTGTAATTAAAGTTTTCCTCGGACATGATTCCTATCCATACGCTATTACACATTTTTTCGATGATGATATCCCATTCATATTGTCCCTTATCGGTTATAGCAATTTTAGCTTTCACACTTTGATTCTGGTCGCATTCTGGTATTGCCGTAACAATGGTTTCTTCTTTATCGTCGATAATAAGTTGTGACCCACAGCAATTCCTATCCCATACATATTCTGCATCATATTCAATATACCCGCAGGGATCGATATTCCAAACATATTCTACGCTATCTTCAATGCATATGTATGGAATTCCGCGTGTGTCCGGTATTGATTTATTTTTTGCTTGGTGACGATAAACTTGCATCATTGCATCACTTGGAACTATTTCTAATGGTTCAATAATGTCTTCCAGGATTTTTACGTTAATACGCCAAAGTTCGATATAATCGAGTAAAGGTGTAAACATTTGAATCAATTGTGGAAGAACTTCAATATACTTTGGATTGTCGATGTTATCAATTTGAATCGGATGTCCAGCGATCTTCTTCTTTGATGGTAAATATCCTTCAAGTATTGAAGTTGCGTCTTTGGATATTTGACCGGCTACTCGAATCAATGAATATCGGAATACAGAGTATTCTGGAGTAGCGAAAGGGATCATTTTGTCGTCTTGAGTGTGTGATAAAAGGCATTGTAATGCTTTTAATGAAAATCTGTCAGGTCCAATAGATTCTAAATGAATTTTTGCTACTGATTCAACTAGCAAATCCATAATTTCACAATCGGCCGATGCAGACATCTTGGCAACCGCCCTTGTTAAGAATTCTGGTGCACATGTTTGTTTTTGATTTACATTAAGAATGAGTCTAACTATTTTGAAAATTGAATCCCGAAAATTAAACATTTGAAAATAATCTGCTGCATGATATACTTCAATTATATTGTCATGATTCAAATAATTCTCCATATCACATCCTGTATACAAAAATTCGAGAACTATTTCCATCACCGAAGAACTAATTTCTGGAAAGGATATCTTATTGTCAAAAGATTCTCTCATTCCATTATAGAGCAGTCCATCAAATATTTCT
>CAJVPQ010000684.1:0-24298 GCA_910591825.1 Funneliformis caledonium
GGATCTTTTCGTCCTATAACACTATTATGATAGTTATCATATAATTGTGTGATAGCATTCTCCATTGTCTGCATATCGTTAAATGCGAATACAGAATTTGATTGTGTCAGGTTTGCCTTTGGATATGCGATAGGAGTATAGTATGGAGTTCCTCTGATCACTAATCCAAGAAATAAAGTTAGAAAAGCCTTTTGAAATAAATTACAGTATAAATATTTATGGTTATACCTGCTCCAACGTTATTTTCCGTGATATTTCGGCTTATGAGACCCGGTTGATTATATTCAATGATTAATAATGGGTCGGTACAAAAAAATTCATCGTCATCATCCTTATGTTTATTTTGAATAATATCACGCCACATAGCGACTTGTTTTTTCGTTTCTTCAGAAAATCCCGTTGGAAAATTCATTTTTTTGAAGTGGTTTTCCCTAAGAAATACTTTTGTGAGCACGGCATTTTGTTGATTTGGAAAAGAATAACGAAAATACCTTATCCACTTATATCCAAAATACGTAAGTGTTACTAAAAATACGGTTAGCCAAATTGGACTAAGTAATATTCCCTCGAAGAAAAAAGTAAAAAGAAACGTCAATAATAAAATAATTAAAAGTGGCGAACAGCAACAGAGAAGAATGTAATATCCGATTCTTGTCATTACGACCAAATAGACCGAATATGAAAAATCAAAAAATTGGGAGGCCTGTTTTTATAAGGAAAATACAGTTATTGTTAGAGTGTATCTAATGACGAAACGCAATAAATCAAGGTTGCAAACTTTGATTAATCGTGGCTTATTACCATTGTTCGCAAAATCACATGGTAACGGAACGATCATTTAGTTCTACCAAAAAAAAAGGCATTAGCAATAAAGCCAGCGAAGAGCCCGATATGGGCGAACTTTATTAATAATAAACGCGATAAATTTTATTACAGAGAATGTGAACATATATATATTCAGAGGATTACACTACAATCATAATATCCCAGGATGACAGACGAAATATTATCTACTGCGCCAGCACGAGATGTGACCACGCAGCTCAGAAATCTTCAGTGACCTTTCCTTTTCTTCCTAAGTGCCTCATCGCTAACAGAGTCGAAAAAGAAATCAAAGCTGAGGTAAGTGATGCTGACTAATTCCTTTAGAACTCCCCTTGGCCACAGCAATCAAATCCCAAATTGAAGAGAGCAGTGATGAAAATTTCTGAGGATGAATTCGAAGAGAAAAATGAAATACCAGATGGATATGGTGATTATGGTGGTTATGGTGATTATGATGGAGGATATTGGAAAGTTGTTTTCGAATTTCATCATTAACCAATGCCTGGGCTGTACCTTTGGGATTTGTTTTCTTGTAATAATCAAAACGAATAGCGCTTTTCCTAGCAATCCTGGATCTTATATTCATATGACTGAACCATCCTAGAAGACTCATTATAGGTCTTCATAATTAGAACATACCCATTATACTCATAACTTTTATTTATTTAAGTAATAAAAAGTTTAAAACGAACTAATAAATTTCTTCAGCTAATTAACCTATTAACTCCTCATCTAGATTAGAAATTAATCAATTTAAATTGTTTATAGAAGTTCTCAAATGAATGTTAATTATTACTAACTAGTTGAGACGATCGTTTATTGAGAATTTTCAAAAATTGATTTTTCACTGGCGATCTTGTAAAGACTTTTATTTTCCTTAAACTATTATTCACAATGTTTTGCGTTGGATTTTCACAAATAAGACCAACATTTGTTAGAACTGGAAAGGTGTATTAGATAATGTCCCAGACCTGCAAAATAATATAATTAGAGAGTGCTTTGCATGAAGAATGGAATCAAATTCTTAATAATACTTTTATAATTTTAATTGAAATTATGAATCGAAGCAACTATTTATTAGTTTTATATATTGTTTAAATAACAGTTAAAATTTTACACCAATTATTGCATATTTTTGAATAATTAATAAAAACATGAGAACGCTACTTTTGTCCAAGCAGTGCTCGTGTCTTCTATGGAATATAGAAATCTCTATGTTCCAATGTAATAAGGGTTTCGAGTTTTAATTGTATAAAGCACTCTAAGACATGGTGCTTTTAAATAAACACGAAAGCTTATGTCGCGAAGTCATAACTAAAATTCTTGGTAAAAACACCAGTGTCCTCGAGGAATTAGAGCTTGATATTACTATCCGCAGTATAGATTTTCCATTGAAGTACAAGGTAAACAACATGAGCAACACGTAAAACACTTTCACAGAATGAGGAAGTTTTGAGAAGCGAATAATGCGGGATCAATTCAAAAGAATTATGTATGTTTGGTACTATGAAGATCCATATGTAGTTATTCCAGAACATCTTTGGGAATTGAGTCTTATTAAATAAACAAAATTTAAATACTTCTATATTTTACTAAACAGGTAATTATTTTTTTCAGTAACATATTTTCCGCGAAAATAATTCAGTTGCAGTTATTTTATTTATTTAATACTCGGAATTAAAATACTACTAATATCAAGATTACTTTCTCTCTACTTTAATATTACAACACATCATTATAGAAAAGTAAACGATGGCTATGTTAATCAAAAACATGGTTTTGTTCAAAAACTTCAAATGTATTGGCCCTGCGAAATTCTATTATATATACTCGTCCAACAATAGGAACTTGCCGTCCTATAACATCATTATGATAGGTATCATATAATCGTGTGATAGCATCCTCCATTGTCTGCATATCGTTAAATGCGAATAAAGAATTTGATTGTGTCAGATTTGCCCTTGGATATGCGATAGGAGTATAATATGGAGTTCCTCTGATCACTAATCCAAGAAATAAAGTTAGAAAAGCCTTTTGAAATAAATTATTTAATATTTATGGTTATACCTGCTCCAACGTTATTTTCCGTGATATTTCGGCTTAGGAGTCCCGGTTGATTATATTCAATGATTAATAATGGGTCGTTACAAACAATTTCATCGTCATCATCCTTATGTTTATTTTGAATAAAATCACGCCACTTAGCGACTTGTTTTTTCGTTTTTTCAGTAAATAAATTCATTTTTTCGAAGTGGCTTTCCCTAAGAAATACTTTGTGAGCACGGCATTTTGTTGATTTGGAAAAGAAAGACGAAAATACCTTGTCCATTTATGTCCAAAATACGTAAGTTTTACTAAAAGTACGGTTAGCCAAATTGGACTAAGTAATATTCCCGCGAAGAAACAAGAAAAAAGAAACGTCAATAATAAAATTATTAAAAGTGGCGAACAGCAACAGAGAAGAATGTAATATCCGATTCTTGTCATTACGACCAAATAGACCGAATATGAAAAAATCAAAAAATTGGGAGGCCTGTTTTTATAAGGAAAATACAGTTATTGTTAGAGCGGATCTAATGACGACGCAATAAATCAAGGTTGCCAAACTTTGATTAATCATGGCTTATTACCATTGTTCCCAAATCACATGGCAACGGAACGATAATTTAGTTTCCCGCGTGATTCTTACCAAAAAAAAAGGCATTAGCAATAAAGCCAGCGAAGAGCCCGATATGGGCGAACGTTATTAATAATAGGCGCGAAAAATTTTATTACAGAGAATGTGAACATTCAGAGGATTAAAACTTTCACTACAATTACAATATCCAGGATGACAGGCGAAATATTATTTACTGCGCCATTACGAGATGTTGACCACGCGGTCACCGAACAGCTCATAAATCTACAGTGCCCTTTCCTTTTCCATCCTAAGTGCCTCATTGCTAGCAGAGTCGAAAAAGAAATCAAAGCTGAGGTAAGTGATGCTGACTAATTCCTTTAGAACTCCCCTTGGCCACAGCAATCGAATCCCAAATCGAAGAGAGCAGTGATGAAAATTTCTGAGGATGAATTCGAAGAGAGAAATAGAGATACCAGTGGATTCAGATAACGATGGATATGGTGAGTATGGTGGTTATGGTGGACATGACAGGGGATATTGGAAAGCTGTTTTCGAACTTCATCATTAACCAATGCCTGGGCTGTACCTTTGGGATTTGTTTTCTTGTAATAGTCAAAACGAATATCAAGTGCTTTTCCTAGCCTTATATTCACATGACTGAGTTGAATCAATATCTCAAAAAGTTTAATTTACTTTATTACAAATAAATAAATATTATATTTAGAATATAAACCATATAGATAATGATCAATATATTAATTATTACGTGCTATAATTATGACTATATTAAGAAATTAACTAGTTGTTTAATAATGAAATTGAGAATTTTCAAAAAATTCTCAGAACCTGATTTTCATTGGCGATCTTGACAAATATTAAAATATGCGCGTAATGATCTTAAACAATCCTTGCTTATAAATAGTTTGTAAAGACTTTTATTTTCCTTAAACTATTATTCATAATGTTTTGCGTTGGGTTTTCACAAATAAGACCAACATTTGTTAGAAATGCTCGAAGCTTGTTTTTAAGGGATATGTCAGCAAAAGCTTCAAGTATGGGTTTTTTTTTCGCTTATTTTTCACGTGGTCATGAATTCATTTTTTTTTTATTTAGGTGTGCCAAGGTACGACTGGGAAGACCCGCTTTTGTTAGAGTCTCAACTTACGGACGAAGAAAAAGCTATAAAGTAACTTATATAACACATATTATACTATATTACGTTATGTTATAATTTAAATTTTTTCTTACACTAGAAATTCTGCACGAGAGTATTGTCAGGATAAACTCTTTCCACGAGTTTTAGAAGCCTATCGGCAAGAAAGTAATTATTTATAATCATTAATTTTATAATTTGAGATACTAAAAAGTTCTTGTTTAAAAAATGACCCGATAGAATTTGATCGTGAAATTCTCAGTGAAATGGGTTCTATAGGTTTACTAGGATCTACTATTCAGGGATATGGTTGTGCCGGCGTTTCTTCAGTTGCATATGGGCTTATTGCCCGTGAAGTTGAGAGGTATTTAAATAAAAAAAAAATTTACTTAATTGTTTCTGATTTTTTGATCTATTTCTAATTTATTTAGAGTAGACAGCGGGTATCGATCTGCTATGAGTGTACAATCATCACTTGTTATGCACCCGATTGATGCTTACGGTACTGAGGAGCAAAAACAAATGTATTTACCCAAGTTAGGTAGGTTATATAATTTACAATACATTATTATAACGAAAAAAAAAACGCGTTTAATCATTATTTTAAATTCTTATAGCATCGGGTGAGTTGGTCGGTGCTTTTGGGTTGACAGAACCTAATCATGGTTCTGATCCAGGCAGTATGCAAACATATGCACAAAAGGGAAATGGCGTATATGTTTTGAATGGATCAAAGACGTGGATTACAAATTCACCGATTGCCGATGTTTTTATTGTTTGGGCAAAGACAGAAAATCAAAAAATTCGTGGTTTTATACTAGAAAAGGTACGCCAAATATTTACTATATTACATTAATTAAATAATTTTCTGACAGTCTGATTGACATTTTTCGGTTCTCTAATAATGATAAAGGGAATGAAAGGATTATCGGCTCCAATAATTAAAGGTAAACTGTCTCTACGAGCTTCCATAACAGGAATGATTATGATGGATAATGTAGAAGTTCCCGAAGAAAATTTACTCCCACATGTTGTAGGTTTAAAGGTAAGAATTGACACTATATTAATTCTTTTTCGAAATATGTCTCATTTCTAATTATCTTTATAGGGTCCATTTGGTTGTTTGAACAATGCACGTTATGGTATTTCTTGGGGTGTTCTTGGAGCATCAGAATTTTGTTTAGCTCAAGCTCGAGAATATTCTTTGAATCGTCATCAATTTGGGACGCCATTAGCTAGATTTCAATTAATTCAGAAGAAATTTGCTGACGCTAATACTGAGGTTCAGTGATATTTCTTGTATTTTTTTGTTATATTATCTATATTTTTCAAAAATTTTTTTGATCTTTTCCAGATTGCCATCGGCCTTCAAGCTTGTCTTCAAGTAGGTCGATTAAAAGATCAAGGTAAAGCAGCACCTGAAATGATTTCTCTCATTAAACGTAATTCATGCGGTAAAGCATTAGAAATTGCACATAATATGAGAGATGTTTTAGGTGGCAATGGTATCAGTGATGAATTTCATATTATTAGACATGAACAGAATTTATGTACAACGAATACTTATGAAGGTAAACTATTTTTGAACAATTCATGTTTCATTGTTTTTTATATCATTATTTTCTTATTTTTTGTTATATTCGATTTATTATAATTAGGGACACATGACATTCATGCCCTTATATTGGGAAGAGCTATTACTGGACTTCAATCATTTACAGCTTAAATAAGTTCTAATTGGAATATTTTTAATTTAATTAATTTATTTGTTTGGCAATCAATTTGACGGACGAGTGAACAAATTTAATAGTTAAAATTGGTGATTAACGTTTAATAGGTTATAATTCTCGTTTTAATATTAGGTTATTGGGATGGTAATATCAGGAAATTTTTTTTTTACGCGACTAATTAGGATAATCTTTAGGGACTAAAAAAAGGAAAATTTTCATTCATTCATTTTTTTTTTTTTTTTAAAAAAAAATATATATATATATATATTTATTATGTAATATTAGGTTAGTAGTAGCACAAGTAGACAAATTAATTTTATCGGTCCATTTTAACCTTTTTTGAGGTCATCACACAAAACAGAGAACATCCGACTGCTCAAGTCATCAACATTTAGTTCATTTTTACATAAATCAATCCTGCTAAAAGTTTTTTTTTTTTTTTTAATAATTTAAATAATTTCAGATTTCTAACAGTATATACAAAAAACTAAATAAATAGCATTTTTTTTTTTTAAAAAAAAAGTAAAAAAAAAGAATGTTAAAAAAATGTAATAGATGTTTCTAACATATCTAGAACCTTTAGCAATCAATGCGTAAAAGTTTAACTATTATCACCAAAAAAGAAAAAAAAAAAAAAAAGGATATATCGAAAAAGAAATATCTAATATTATCCTTAAACTTATTTTGCGCCTGCAATTCAACCTGATCCCTTTTTATAAAATAGATAAATAAATAAATAAGTAAATAATTTTTTTTTGTTCCGAAAAGAAATAATGTTCTCTATATATGATTCATATAATTCCAAAGTAATTTAACCAAGTAATCATGAAAATTCTTCTCTTAACATTCATTAAATATCTTACTTAGATTTTTTTTAAAAAGTAACGAGAAAAAAAAAAAAAAAAAAAAACCTAATATGTAGGTTTTACGTGTATAAACATTCCTTTTCGGTTTTTGTTACGTTCTTTTATATATAACATAGCATCTTCACTACATCCTCCTTCAAATCTAACTTCCTTTAACCGTGGATGATTTTCTAATTTCATTATATGTTCACGGGTTAAATTTTGTTTGGGTTCCATGAATAATTTCTCCAAATTACGTAATTTATATAATACATTTATTAACGACTATGAATATGATAAAGGTAACGTTAATGAAGTTAAAAGAAAAAAGAATGAACATAAATTGATATGATGATAAGAAACGTTACTTACATTCGGATATAAACCTGTGATATAACATTTAAGTTCTAATTCTCTCAATTTTGGACATTTCTCTGCAAGTTTTTCCAACAATCCCAAATCAAATCTTCGATATTTCTTTCCCTCAACCGTATTTGTCTCAGGATCATGTCTACTATGAATCTGCAAAACTTGTAATTTTGTATTACCCTGCGTTGCTAATGTTGAAACAATCTTTGCTGCAATGATACGAGGATAATCACCGCTCAACTCTGTAAGGAATTTACACTTACGTACAAGTAATGTTAGGGAACGTGAAGTGACCTTTCTACAATTATCTAATCCAAATTTCACTAAATTATGACAATTATTAGCAATCTCTATTATACTTGCATCTGTTAATTTTGGAATCCTGCACATGTTGATATTCTTAAGGTTATTATTAACATTACGAGCCAAAGCGGAGACAGACACATCAGTTAATTGTTGACAACAAATTAGGCCAACAAATTCCAACCTTAGACAACACTCGGCAATCGGTAAAAATGCTTCATCGGTAACTGAATCACATCCAAATAAGTTTATACGTCGAAGGTTAGTCTGATTTGGAGCCAAAGCTTTCGTAAATGATGCCCAATCATATGGAGGGAGAAATAAATTCAAAGCATCTAAACTTGGAAATTGTGAACCAATCTCCCGTTGAACATTACTATCAGGATATTCGGAAAATGCTACCGATAACCATCTCAACTTCTTACAAAAAGGTAAAAGAATTTTTAATGCTGAACATGACACTGTCTCACAATGAAGGATCTTTAAATTCTTAAATGTTTCTATTAACATCTCTGCCATTTCGTCATCTATATGAACATTAATGTCTAATGCAAAAATGGGACATTTAACACCAATCTCTTTAATCAAGTGACGTGTTTGGGAAACTGCGTCATCAGAATAATCTCCATTCGGCCAATAATTCATAAATATCAAAAAGTGTCGCATATTTTGTATTTCAAGTTGTGTTAATTTTAAACAATGTCCATTGATTATAGGTGATAGAGCTATATTTAACCATTCAATGTTATAACATGGTTTTGTTGCTGCAAAACCCAATAAATTTGGATTGTTTTTGACAAGTTCAGCCACCGCTTCCGCCGTAAAAAAGTTGTCTGTCTGCCCTAATGTCAAATGAGTTATTCTATGGGACTTTATTGAGAAAAGTTTAAGATCATCATTCCCAAATAATGGTTGTTCTCTATTCTTTATTGGCTCAAATACAAGTCTACGTATCAGCTGGCCGTATGCAAAAATGGTATTTGATTTTCGCAATGTTCGTAAGAATAATTTATACGAGCGAGGCGATTTCCAAATTGGAGCTTTCCATAATAGTCTCACAAGGGTCTATTTTATTTTATTTTATATTTATTTATTTTTTTTTAAAAAAAAAAAAAAAATAAAAAATAAATTTGAGATTCAGTTAAAAGGATCAAAAATAGCAAAGAAATAAATAATTAATAAAAAGAAATAAAAATTTGGCTATAAGAATTACCGCGGTCCATGTTTTATTAACAAAGAGGTAAAGGAACATTTCATCCTGATTCTCATCAAAATCAGATAAAATTGTGGGTAATAAATCTGCGTTAAGGAGGACAGCTTGCGCGGGAGTCGTATTCATAATGCAAATTTTAAATAAAGAGTAACGATACAAAAGAGACTAAACATAAAGATTTTTTTTTTTTTTTTTGGGATGATGTGGTGATACCTATATATAAAGAAATTTATATAAAAGAAATAAGCCTCTTCACCAATTGGATCTACATCACGATCATAAAAATGATGACGGATGTTCGTATGTTGTATAACAATACATGTGATAGGAAATCTGATTTGAAAGATAAATATTTACCAACGTTAGTTCTTTATTTTTATTCATTGACGAAATATATGAAAGTAATTTAATGTGATTTCAAAGATATTCAATCAATAGTTCATGATCTAAATAAAAAAAGTTCCCCTTAATCTCACTCCTCGATCAATCTTAATTTATTCAATCCACATGACCAAGTTTTACGTTAATAATCATCGCGTAATTCAATAAAAGGATAACAAGGTTCAGTTGTTTCAAAAGAAGGTGAACGAGACCAAGCCAACGATTCGTATTTACAACCAAAGAAAGCAATAATTTTTTCATTGATAAAAGGTTTTAATCTTCTCAATTCTTCTCTACATTCAAAATGACGATTACAATCCACTTGATGTAACTTCATCCAACTATAACTGGGTGATTGAAAAGGAAAGGTACAAATATCTTTAACGCATTCCTCGAATTTTGTCCTTAAATGATCAGTAGCTAAAGGAGGGAACCTTCTATCTACAGTAACGCAAAATATTTTATTTAAACCTTCAACATATTGTTGTCTAGAAACCTTTAACTTCTTTTGAGTTTGATTTGATAATTGTTCAAGATTATTCGAATCATAAACAAAATGCTCAAATTTATCTAAAACTAATTTTGATGACTCTTTATACACAGTTGAAATAGAATAAGTCTCGGCTAATTTTAAAGCTTGTAAAGGTTCTTCTTGATAGGATCTTTTGAGAAACGCTACACAAGCCGACGTTAACGTTTCAACAATATATTTATCAGCCAAACGTAAAAGATTTTCTACATCTTCCCAACTTATTTCGAAAAATATATTTGGATAAATGAATGAAAGTAATTTTTCAATATCTTTGGCAGCATCATCACGCAATTCTATACGTGCAACTGTTCTACCTGTTTGTGATATAGTTATTAATTCTTCCTTTGAAGGTTGAGCTGTTGAAAACATTCCATTAAAGAATGCTGAAGAAAGAACTAGGATGATTTTGTGAACTCGAAACAATAAATTTCCTACGACCAATTCACAATCTCCATCATCATAAAAATGTACTTCGCTCTTTATCAGCATTTCAAAGATACAGTAATATTGGAAGATGATCGAATGTTAACAATCTGATTAAAAAAAAAAACCATATATATAAAAATTTTTTTTTTTTTTCCTCTTGATTTTAAATAATCGGTTTTTCACGGTTTTGCTTGGATTTCTAGTTCAAAAAAAGGAGACAATGCAAAATATAATTTAAATTTTTTGTTTATTTACATTATTTACAAATGTAAACAACGAAAAATCTATAAAAAAAAAAAAAAAACCTGACTATTTGAAACCATAAAAACGCCAATTTACAATAGAACCCAGATTACAGATATTATGCGTAATGGCTGTTGTAATTATCAACCGATGTATATATATAGATAGACTCTATAATATGGCGTAAGAATCTAAAATTTCGTCATTACTGCGGCAAGTTTTACAGCTTCCTTTTTATAGTAATCATCATATATTAACAGCTTATTATTCTTATTATAATTCTTAATGATGTTATACTTATTAATTGTTATAATCAAAATAATTATATGGTTTAAAGTGTATTAATAAAATATTATGTAATTAAATGTATTATAATTAAGAGATTATATAAATTTTTTATTTATAAAACTTAAAAATATTTATTAATAAACATTATAAAAGATACATATTTAAACTAGAAGTTTATTATATTATAAAAATTATAATTAAAAGATAAAATTTTCTTTTATAATATTATTAATATATCATATTCTTCCGTTTTTAAACACCATTTAAATTTAAGCATCACCCTGACTTTTGTCAAAAAAACTTGAAAAACAAAAATAAACATCACCACAAATTCGAAAATTTTTTATCATATTTTATATTTTATTCAAAATAAATTTATTTTTATAATGCATCTTTTTACAATTTATCTAATTCATCAGCTGAATCACTATCTATATCTACAATTTCCCTTTCATTTCATCAATTTCCTCCTTTTTTCATCCTATCCAAACAAATCATCTTCTGACCCATCTATTGTATTATTAATACTACAGTTTTAAATGATTTTACAAATATTTCTTTTAGAATTTCTATTCAAACTTCAAGTATTTATTTACAAATAATATCATACCCAGGTTTTTTTAAATTTCTACTTTTAGTATAAGAAAATTGATCTGAACTCATCCAAATGTTTCACTTTTTACAAAGTTTATCCTTAAATAGTTTGTTAAGATAAACATCAAGTGATTAAATAATAGAAGTAAGATTGTCAAAAATAATTGCTAAATTAGTATTTTTACTGCGCATAATATTTTTTATAGTATTTGTTTATGACCTTCAAAACTATCTATAACAAGAAGAGATTTTGTTTATTAATTTTATTTCCTCCTGGTTTTTTTTCCAAACCTTATTGAATTAGGTTTTCATCTCAAATTCATCCATCCATCCTTTTAGATACATTATTACAGTAATTCCAGAAGATAAATTTTTTGGCATTTTGTTTATCTTTAAAGATGACAATTAATGATAACTTCATACTATTAGCAAGAATTGTAAAAACACATATAAAGTAATTTTTTATTTTCAGTTGTCTGAACCTGCACAGATTTAGTGCTACAATTTTCAATAATTAAACTCTTAATTATATCAAAATAAACTGGTGTTTTATCTATATTGCCAATTTCGTAAAGTTCATATTCAAATTATTTTTATTTTTTTAATAATAACCTGCTAAAATTCTAGGAGTTTTTCATTAAGTTAAACAGGAAATTTTTGGTCAATTTTTGTTTTATGTCACAATAAAAATCCACTTTGTTTAAGAAAACTATAAAATTAATGATCAGAAGTAAGAAAATTTTTACTATTTAAATAAATATGAGCAAACTCTTTTATCAAAATTTTCTTCATATAAATTTTAATCATCTTAGGAATTACAGTAATACCATCCTTTCAAAATTCTATAACTCATGTTTTTAAACTAGTTTTAGCTTTAAGATATTGTGATTTAGTGTTCCTAATGAGTCAAGTTGAGTTGAGTTTTAAGTCAAAATTATCCTACATACCTTTAATTTAAAGTACTTATTTATTATGTATAACTAAAATTTACAATTATACACAATCATGTAAGTCAAATATGCAAGTTTTATACAAGTTATTTTCAGAACTCTATTGTGATTTTCTTCCTATATTAATGCGACAGTTTTTTCATTTGCTGACTTAAGTTTACCTTCATATTTTTCTCAACATAAAATCATTAAGTGATCAATAAAAAAATTCTGCACAGCTGCTCTTTAACTACATTCTTTTGCATATAATAAAATTTTAAGCTTCTCATTTATAAAATATGATAACTTTTGAATTTTTAGCATCATGTATGAGAAAAAAAATAAGAGTAAAATGGATTATCGTAATTATAAAGCATAAAAAAAATTTTATACATAAGAATAAAAAATCTTTCAAAAAAAATTCAAAAAGTTTTTTAAAAAAAAGAATAAAAATTCTTTTTTAATAATTACATTAATATTACATTAAGAGGCTAAAAAATAACTAATACAAATATGACTAAAAGCGTAAAAAAAAAACTTTTGTTTTAAGCATCACCCTAAACTTTCACAAAAATTTTCTCCTAAAAAGATGATGTTTAAAAATGGAAGAATACAGTATATGCATTAAAAATTTTATTTAAAGTAATAACTTAAAAATAAAAATTATTTATTATAAGATAAAATATTTTTTTTTAAAAAATATAAATCTATATTTAAATTTATTTAATCAAATCATTATAAAATATTCTTATAAAAAATAAAAAATAACCAATTTAAATTTTAATACTTTTTTATTATTTTAAATATAATTTAAGATAATATAATATATAAGAATATCTTTAAAAATTATTATTATAATTAAAATTAAGTTATCCTTATAATATTTATATGAATATTATTTTATAATAATAAATTTAATTTATTGATTATATTAAAACCAAAAAGGAAAATCTTTTTTATCATAATTTTTTTAAAATAAAATAAATAAAATATAGAATTTGTTTTTTTTTACTCTAATATATAAAAAAATATTAATTTATCTCAATATTATATAATAAATATTATATAATAAATCACATAATACATATTTTATATTATTTTTAACTTTAAAAATGTTACGAATTTTTTTTATTTAAAATTTTAGTATATAAAAAATTTTGAAATTACTTGAATTATAACAAAAGTATATATTTATTTATATAAAAAAAACTTTTATCAAAGTTCATTATCGAATTTGCTAATCTATATGATCTATATCAGCTTCTCTACAGTAATGACCACTCATACACTTTGCACATAACTCAGCTAAATGAGGTTTGACATCATCATCTTTCTCATAAGATGAATTTAATAGAGGGTTGTAATTAAGGATGCGGCTCGTATTAAAACATTTCACGCATTTTTGCATGAAAAAATCATCTAGACTCAAACGCTTTCCTGGGGTTTTCTCTATAAACTTTTGAAGAGATATCCAGGTATGAGCGCTTCTCCACTTATTGCTGCAATGCCGACATTTCCATTTGCCAAATACTCTATAATGATTGCTCCATTCTAGATGACAAAAAATCTCGATGTGGGGCATTTTCTATAAAGGTAAAATTTTAACAAGAAATCATGTGAAAATTGAAAATTTCGTAATCAATTTGACCTACGTCAATGGGGACCACATCCAATTTTTTTTGTTGCTTATATAGGCGAAAACTCGAAATCATCTTTTTTTTATCGCATTTCTCGCATTTCTGGCTGAAAAAATCGTTTAATCTTGGAGTTACCGTAAGATAATTCTTGAGTGGTTCTTGACTTTGCCACTCGTGGCACTTTTCGTTTTTCTCTCGTTGTCGACATAACCAATTTCCGTATACGATGTAATTCTTGTTCTGGGCTAAGTGACGGATAATTTCGGAAACCTATGGGAACAAATGTTAACGGTATATAATGGGCAGGCGAAATAATGATATCAATTTACCCACTTTGTCTTTAAGTTGCATCGCCATTTGTGACTTGTGAGAGACTTAATTTCTTCTTCAAGAAAGTTCTATGAAAGAATCAAGACGTCGGTTAACCATTGACCATTTCTACATTGGAAACTTTGAATTTGTTACATTATTTTATGTTTAAAATTCTATCATAAATTTTTTTGTCTATTTTGAATTAGCTTTTAATAAATAAAAACTTTTTAAAGGCTTTATTGTCATTTATCCATTATTTTACTACCTTATATAACTACTATAACTACTATTCACAAACAAAGGCGAAAAACGCGTCGTTAACAATTTCTCAAGATTCAGCTAATTTGCCGATCATTTCCTGTATTAAACGATTTTGCTTTCCCCCACCTCCCTTTTAAAGTAATTAACTTATAGTATTCTATAAATATATATTTATATATTAACTGGTCTTTGATTAGGATAACTTCCTAATAATTTAACGTCTAAGCAGCATTCATTTAGTTGACTTAATGCCTTCTGAACTTGTTCATCTTCTTTATGTCCTTGTATTTCAATAAAAAATACATAATGCCAAGGTCGTTGTAAAGACGGACGTGAGTCGATCTTTATCAGATTAACGTCTTGGCTTTTAAAACTATTTAATGCGTCACACAACGCCCCAGGTTTTCGGTGATCCACTGTAAAAAGTATGCAAGTCTTATCATCATCGGAAGGTATATCAGATGAAGATCCAAGGATGAAAAATCGCGTGATATTGACTTTACATAACAATAATGTTTGACATTTCGTTAATTAAAAAAAAAGCAAACGATTAAAAGAACACAAAAGATCTTAATATTACTTTTTGCATCTTGTATATCCTTCTCTAATATGTCCAATCCATATAATTCGGCACAAACGACACTTGCAATTGCCGCAGAGTAAGGTTCTGATGCCGCTATTTCTGCGGCCTTGCTTGTGGACATTGCATCCACGCGTTGAACGTCTTTAAGATGCGTATCAAGGTAATTTTGACATTGTCCAAATCCCTAAGTTGACAAATATGTTGCTGAGCATAAAATATCATAACGTATTTCGGAAAATTTTCCAAATCCAATCAAAAAAAAAAAAAAAAAAGGTACCTGTGGGTGACTATACACCTTATTTAAAGTGGAGAAATTGGATTTTGAAAGAAGACAATGATTTATCTTCGATATCAAAAAAAAAAATATATTCATAAATGCAAAATTTTATTAGTCAAACCATTTAAATTTAACACGATTCTTGATGAGCGTTTAATGTGCATTACCTTAAAATACGTCTCGGATAATATCTGCGTCTTACAAGTAATGAACCTATCTAAAGTCGATATGACTGACCCGTATGTTGAATTCTCAAAAGGCACAATTCCATAAGTAACACGTCCATTTTCGACAGAATCAAAGACATCTTCGATGAAGCACACATTTGTATTAATTTAAAAGTTTTTGAACATAATATGATAAATGAGGGACACATACCATTTATGGTGGACTGAGGAAAGTAGCTCACGCTATCACCAAATTTTTCAAGTGCAGCCTATAGAATCATTATTTACTAAGAAATCGCAAGCAATAAACGAAAAGAAAACATACCTGATGCGTATATGATCCTACTGGTCCAAAGTAAGCAATAGATACGTCTTTCTGTGATGAATTTGACGCAGACATGATTTTTTCTTCAACTGTTGTGTAATACAAGCGAATCTTTAAGATTTTTAAATTTACGTTATTTTATACTAATTAAGTTAATGTGGTGCTGTGAAATCCACAATTAGGAGAAGAAATCATTTCAATCATAACGAGATATATATATATATATTTATTCGGAAAGAAAAAAGGATCACGCATCAGATAATCTGCGAAATTGCAGATCCTTTGACAAATTTTTATGTCGAAATGAACGACCTTCCACCAAATTTAGCTATAATTAATATATTTCTGTGGAACAAAGAACGCGTTTTAAAAACCATTAGAGAATTTTCTCTTTTATTATATTAATTGATAAATTGAGATTTCACCAAACAAGAAGTTTTTTTAATTGAAAGTAAACAAACATCATCAAATAATAGGGAATTATGAAAATTTTTTAATCTTTTTTTTTTTTTTTTTTTTTTTTTTTTAAAAAAAAAAAGCTAACAAGTCATAAATAATATTAATGAACCTTTTTTATTTGAAGATTTTACCATCTGCGAATTTTTTGCCATCGAGATGCCCATCCCAAGCCTATAAAAATTATAATTAATATTTATTGATTTAATCTCATAAATTACATATTTTCATATAAAGTGTATGAACTTACAATAAAATCTTCGAAACTTGATTTAACTGCAGAATCTGTGTGATCTACCTTTTGGAAGTTATAACTGTCGTAATCCGCAGCATCACTCACTAAAAATATGAAATAATTAAAATACATTTTATTTCCAAAAAGTAAATGGAAAATTATAATGGAAAAGGATAATCGGAAACAAACCTTCCTCTGGTATTTCTTGTCCACGGATTACAAAATAACCAGAAATTGAATTTGCATTGTCTGTGTAATTAAAAAGAAAAAAGGTTAATGAAAAAATTAAGAATATAAATGAGTAACCAAAAGTCATATGATTCTACGATTCTAACCTTCGCCCAATACGACTAAACTTCCGAATGCGTATTTACGAGCTCTTTCCAATCGGTTGAAGAAACCACCGATAAGATTAGAACTCATGAATACTTTGGTTAATTCTTCGTTATACTTATAATCCACACGCCAAATAGAATAACCTTTCGGATCAAAATTTTCCCAGAACCAATTAATGGCTGTTGGACGAGTGTCATTGTTAGAATAAACCCGTTTCCACTCTTCCAAATTCAATGGACTAGGATCCAAAAAATCTAGCTTGCTCTTAGGTTTAGGAGCAGGCTTTTCTTCCTCTTCTACTTCGGCTTCAACTTCTTTTTCCTTGGGTTTGGCTTCTTTCTTGGGTTCTTTCTTCTCTTTCTTTGGTGCTAATTATTTATTTATTTTGTTAAAAAAAAAAAAAAAAATTAGAAATGGCATGATATATACAAATGAGTAAATAAAAGATATGCTTGACATACGAGTATATGCAACAGCAACTTCTGCAAGGGTAATTTCACCCAATACCTTCTTGAAAGCAGGTTGATTGATAAGTGTATTATACCATCGACTAAGGTTTTGGTGGTTCTTGCGGAATTCTGCATCCAATACCAACTTGAAAGGCAAATAAAGGGAAGTTGAAACAGCAATATCTGCCAATGTGATTCTTTCACCGACCAAAAAAGTCTTATTTAACAAGACCTTTTCCAAAACACTCAAGGATTTTTTCAAGCCATCTACTGCTTGGTTATGGGCCTTATAAATGCAAATGCAAGCAGAATCATTAATTATTATACATTAATAAAGATGAATTCGATTTAAAAAAAAGGTATAATTACAGCTTTATTATATGAAGTTATGCCTAAAATTGGGTTAACCCAAGTATTAGCGTGAGGAGTAATTTCATTTTCGGCAAAGAGGATGTATTGTAAAATTTGTGAGATTTCTGTTTTGTCCTTTCCTAGCAGCTGGGTACCTTCTTTTTGACTAGCAACTAAAGTTTTATTAAGATGAATATCGTTAGAATTGAGATCAAAATCAAATAACATTAAACTCTAATTGATGTCGTTATTATTTTGATTGCTTCAGAAAAAACTTTTTCGATCATATGAAATTTCAGCCAGGGATAACTGTTTTAAGATATTTCTCATCATATAAAGCAAGTGTCAAAAGAATCATATCGATCCAATATATAATAAATAAATTCAATTCGACAACATTTCTTTGGTAAATATATAAATATACATTTTTATAACTTTGTTCTTACCATAATACGCAATTGCTCCGGATTCATTAAGGTAGATGCTACCTTCGGTACTTTCAAAAGCAGGAACCTATAATGTTAAAATTATACGCGAAAATAATTTCTACAGATGAATTTCAACATAATATGAACGCGTATGTCGTCATGATTAAATTAACAAATAATTTCATGGCACTTGTACATAAATAATTTCGATTCATATTTTATCTCGATTTTGGTATATATATATATATATTATATATATTTTTAATTTTTTTTTTTTTAAAAAAAAAAAAATATCTCTTCCCGCTTACTTTTTCATTATGGAATTTTGCCAAAAATTCCGGTTTCTTGTTATCTGTACCGAGTTCAAATTCGGCAACCTCTACTTCAAGCTCATTATATTGTGCGGCAATAAGAATCTTGAAGACACGAGGATTATTAGGATAACAGTAGATTTTCTAAAATGAGATAAATGTATAAAATGAATAAAATGATTAGTTATAGAAACAAGATTAAAGAAGAAATATCACGATTATTAGAATTCCCGAAAGAAGACGAACTCTTAAATGCATATTTTATAGCCTGATTATTCTTAATATTCTATCATGTTCTCAAGCACCATTACTTAATTTTTTTCGCTGCTTATATTTCTGAACACGTTTGATTTCTTAGAGAATTCATGATTTCTTTGATGTAAATTCTTTAAGCAGCTTGCAATTTCACAAAAAAAAAGATTCAAAAAAAAAAAAGAAAAAAAAAAACCCTTATTTTTCTCATTTTTATTGAAACACGCATGCTTTCCACAGAGAATATTAAATTACTTACACCGATAGATGCCATTTTTTTTTTTTTCCTGGATTAAATGGTAAATATCAAACAATTAAAAGGGCCAAGACGAAAAATTTTTTTTCCTGAAAAAAAAAAAATTAGATCAATAATTTTCTCGTGGCGGAGGAAATGAAATCTAAATTAGCCAATCAAATAATATTTATAATCTTTGCGAAGTTGAACTAATCAATAAAAAAAAAAATTTTTTTTAATCTTTTTAATTTTAAATTTTTTTTAAAAAAAAAAAAATTTATATCCCAAATTTGAATATACCAAAATGTCTCGTGAAGTTGATTCTTGGGTAATTTAGTAATTAATATATATAATCTTAAAGGTTTCATAATTGTATGTTATGTCTCACTAACATTGCTTTATCACAGAATGGTTTCCTTAATGTTCCTTTGCAAGAGGAAGACAAAGACATCTATGATTTAATTCAAAAGGAGAAATATAGACAATATTCTGGTTTAGAACTAATCGCTTCGGAGGTATAAGCCAACAGTTTATTTTTTTTTACGTAATAGATATATTTTGAATAAAAATAAAAAAAAAAAGCTGATACACGGATACGAAATAATGTTCTATCAAATCCGATTATGTCTTGATTACCAGAACTTTACTTCCATGTCGGTTATGGAAGCCAATGGGTCTCCGTTAACAAACAAATATTCTGAAGGTCTTCCTGGAGCCCGTTATTATGGTGGCAATGAGTTTATCGATCAAATCGAGAATCTTTGTCGTAAACGAGCTCTACAGGCTTTTCATTTAAGTCCCGAGGAATGGGGCGTTAATGTTCAACCTTATTCCGGAAGTACCGCCAATTTTGCGGCATTGACAGCTTTGATCCAGCCTCATGATCGTTTGATGGGATTAGACTTGCCTTCAGGAGGACATTTAACACATGGTTGGCAAACCTCTAAGAAGAAGATATCTACTTCTTCTATATATTTTGAATCTATGCCATACCGAGTCAACTCGGAAACAGGTTATATTGATTATGTTCGCCTTGAGGAAAATGCTAGTCTCTTTCGCCCAAAATTGATTATATGCGGAGCCAGTGCGTACGCACGTGACTGGGATTACGCTAAATTGAGAAAGATCGCCGATCAACACGGCGCGTATTTAATGGCCGATATTGCTCATACTAGTGGCTTAGTTGCCGGAAAAGAGGTCAAAGATCCCTTCGAATTATGTGATGTGGTTACAACTACTACTCATAAAACTCTCCGAGGACCACGTGCGGGATTAATCTTTTTCCGTAAAAAGGGTGATTTGGAAACTCGCGTCAATAATGCCGTGTTTCCTTCATGTCAAGGAGGACCTCACAACAATACTATCGCAGCTATCGCAGTTGCACTAAAACAAGCTGCTACCCCGGAATTCCAACAATATGCTAAACAAGTATGTGCTAATGCTAAAGCTTTAGGTGAAGCACTTATCGGCCATGGTTATAAATTAGTTACTGGTGGTACGGATAATCATATTGTTCTCTTGGACTTGAAACCCCTTAAGCTTACCGGTAGTAAGGTAGAAAAGATATGTGATATGGTTAAGTACGTATATAAAATTCTTATATTTCTATACCTATCTTTCTCTCTTATATTTTATGATTAATTTGTGATTATGATTTAGTATCACTGTAAATAAGAATTCTATTCCCGGTGATGTCAACATGTTGGCACCAGGTGGTGTACGTCTTGGAACTTCTGCGTTGACATCAAGAAGTTTTAAGGAGCAAGATTTCGTCAAAGTTGCAGAATATTTGCATCGCGCTATTCAAATTGCTATCTTTGTTCAGGTTTGACAAATCTTTTATAAATTTTGAAACATCTTTATGTTCGATACATCATATAATTTGACCTTTTCTTTTAAAAAAAAAAAAAATAGGAAAAAGCGGGTAGTAAAATGATGAAAGATTTTGTGATGGCATGTCAAGATAATGAAGAAATATCCAATCTGAAGAAGGAAGTGGAATCATTTTCTACATGTTTCCCAATGCCAGGTACGATTTACATAAATATGCTTAAGAAACATATAAATAACCATTACTAATAATTATCAATTTTTTATAGGATTTGATCCAACCAACTTGTCTAGCAATTTGAATCCGTCTGAATAAGTAGATTATATAAGATATATATTTAAACTAATTTGGGATGATATTGTGATCAAACATGATCTTTTTAATTATCAATCCTCTTTGAATTTTTAGATTAATTCACAAAAAATATAAAATTTAAATGTTCTTGGTTTTTATCACAAATTTCTTAAACTACTATACATGCAACTTGAAGAATTTTTTTTTTTAAAAAAAAAATAATATAATAAAAATATAAATCATTAAAAAAAAAAAACATTGAAATTATTATTTATAAGTATCGGTCTATTTCTACAAAGTTCAAATTTTCTTTGTATAAAAGTCCACTTGATGATCCTAAGTTCAATTTTTGCTACTACATTAGACATGATTAAAAGCCTTGTATTTAGTCAAAAATAAACCAATTGATTTTCGTAAATGTGGCGAGGTAAGATATTATCAGCCAAGTTTAAAATTTAAATGCGTAGGAGTGCAGTCTAAAGTATGGATTATGTTTAAAAACCTTTTTTATCAGATTCAGAATTAAAGCGAATTTGTCGTACGTACTATGCCAGAACTTGACGTAATTATGTCAGAAACAATAAGAAAAATCAATGAATGAAAGGATTTATTTTGAACATATCGCTGTAGAAGCTATGCAAAATACTAATGATGAATTTTATTTGATCTTAAATGATTGTGTTTCTTAGATGAAATGAAAATTTTGTATAATTTATATTACAGACTGAAAATCTTGATAGAAATCTTGATTCAAAGAGTATAAGATCTTAAATAGTCATGATCACAATCAGAATGTATTGATAAGCCATAATATTGAACATCTAATGTTGAATGTACCAATATTAAAGCAGAATAAAGAAAATATGGAACTTTGCAATAAAAAGGATTAGAGGGTTTATTATTTTTTTTTAATTGATATAAATTAAATTTAAATCTTTTTTTCTAAAAACTTTTCTACCTTTTCCAAAGGATTAACTAATCCAAGAATCATTAAGATCATGGCAGTTATTTGAATATAACAAATCAAAGATTTTATCATGACACATTCAGAAATCCTCAATATGACCATTTGAGTATTTCTTCAAATAAGAATTGAGAATAGAAAAAAAAAAGCATAAGACTGAAAATTTTTTACATCAAGTTAAAAATAAACAGAATATATTTTTAATATATTCATAGTTATAAGAATGTGTTTTTTATAAAAAAAAAAAATATATATATGACAGATGCAATTACATGATCTGTATCTATCATATTACATCTTTTAGGATAAATCATCTTTACATCTACTATACTCCTTGAGACTTCCATAGATTACAAATCCATCATAATAATAGTATTTTCAAAGAAATATTTTAATACAAAAATACATCAATAAATTATTTGTTTATTCATAATTTTACACTTTTATTGTCATTATTATTTCAAATATCAATGATCACTCACTTTCTTTTGAAGATTTTGTAGCTATTTAATTGATTAGAAAATATTTCGTTTTAAAAACTTTTAATATATTACTTGATTCATACTTCACCTAACATATTGATACAGTAAACTTTTAAACCATTTTATGTAGTATTAAACTATATACTATCTAACATATCATCTGTAGTATATAATAGCGATTCTCTTGAAAATTGTTAAAAAAATTGGAATAGTACTATCTATTTCTCTAAAATACATAATAACTAAATAATATAGATTAGCAAGGATTAGAGTTTATTAATGAGAATAGAAGTATACTTATCATTATAACATATTTTTAGTAAAATTAAATTATAAGACATAGTAGATTATATATGATTTTATTACTATTAAAATTCACTTATTGTGTATTTATCAGGTTTACAAAAGATTTTAGCTGAAATAAAACTTATAAGTTTAGAATATTTTTTTGTTATAGTGTATAACATAACATTATCAATAGAACAATTGATCAATTATAATAAAGTTACGTGAATAACGCAGTATGTTAATCCCTAATCCAGAATTCTGAAAATACTGAAAATTCTGCAAATTCTGAAAATACAAAAGATTTATATAATTCTGCAAATCTTCTAAATACTGATGATAATCCTAATTTTACAAATTAAACGAAGTCTAAAAATATTTAGTGTTATACTTATTTTTAATATTTTAAATTTTATTATTATTTTTATTATATTTTATATTTTACATATTTTTATTACTTTTAGTATACTTATTTTACTTATATTTTATTTATTAAATTAATTAGTTTATAGCATAGTAAATAGTTAACTATGACAAAAGAAATTTTGTATAAATAGATAGACTTTTTGCTTATGTTGTAAATTAACTCTTTTACAAGTTGAAGTAACTCTTTTATAGATTAACAATTGAGTTTCAATATTAATAAAGGAATCATTTAAAACTTATATATTTCTGCTTCTTTGAGTCTTCATATAGTTTGATATAATCCTATATATTATTTATAATTGAGTTAATCATCTGAATTCTTTAATTAAATCGTTAGTAATCTCATTTTTCAAGTCTTCATACTTGATAGATTTGTTTAAGTTTAACATATAGATTTGGTAAAGTTAAGAGTTAAGCAGATCCTAACATTTTAACTGCAATAAGCTGCAATTAGTAATTTCGAGTAGAGACTTGATAACTTAATCAACTCAAGTTAAAGAATTTCACAGTAATAACGTATATAAATTAGAAATTAATTATCATACAAACCTTTTAAATTTTCATTATCATTACATAAATTATTGATTGTAATATTGCTTCAATATTTAATAATCCTGTTTAAATCTAGATCAAACTAAATAAACTGAAAAAAAAATAGCCAATCAGATTATTATTACAATTGAATATATACAGTCAACTCTCTATAAATGCATCCCCCTTAGGACTGAACATAAGCGTGCATTTATAAAGGGTATGCATTTATAGAAAAAATATTTTTTAAGGATTTTTATAATATAAATATTAAAAAGTAAATAATTAAAATTTAATTAAAATAATTAAAATATAAATTTTATTATAAATCTTTTATTAAATAAATTAGTTAAAATATTGATCCAAAGTAGTTTGTTGCATTGTATTTGCTTTTTTCTTTTTAATAAATTTTTCAATTT
>CAJVPQ010000685.1:0-24279 GCA_910591825.1 Funneliformis caledonium
TCTTATGAAAATCATCTAGTTTTATGCCTCAGCTGAGACTTGAACCTGTGGCTATTGCAGTGTAACCCACAATAGGAACTCAGTTGTTGCCAACTGAACTAGGGACGCCAATTCCATGACCAACATTATGTTATACAATAGCGATTTTTTTATTTTGATCATTTACATAATAATCACGTGTAACTTAAAATAAAAAAAACTGCAGCTTAATTTAGAAGAGGCGCGACAACACGTGTCTCACTTGTATCACATTAGGTGGCTAATACTTTTTATACCTCCCTATATATAACATCTAAATTATTATCTTCATTTTTGTCTGCATTCTCATCTATATTCTCATATTTACTTTCATCTTCGCTATCATTTCTACTCTCATCAGATCTGTTTAAAGAACTTAATATCTTACATTTTTTAAAGGACCTGATAATAATTTCGTCTGAAATTGCTTTCTAAAAATGTTTGACTTACATGCAAATATCACTTAATTTTGCCTGACGAAGATTTCCGCAGAAGTTGTTTCTGCATTATTCTTAGATATTCAGCTATGCCATTCTCTTCATAGATTTTCTTTAAATAATTTATTGATCGCAACATCAAGTGGTTGGTAAATGCTAGTCAATCTGCCTAAAATGACTGCCAAATTATATCCACTTTTGCGAAATTTTAATTTTACCAATTTTTCAATATGATTCCTAAATGAATCATATACTAACATTGCTAGAATTTTGTTAATTCTTGCATCATTAAGATAAACCACATACCTTTTCATCAGATTAGTATTCATTCATACATTTTCCTAAGATCATACTACTACTCTAGAAGGAATTTGTTCTTCTCGTGATATTCATTTTCCTTTAAAAATACAAATAGGTGGTAATTTAGTATCATCTATAAAAATAAATAAAAAACTATAAGTACAATAAAATTTTCCTTGCATTCCTTTTTAGTAAATTCTATAAATCAATCCTCACCTGCAGCACATGTCAAAACTACAGTAAACTGATTCTTCTCATTATCTGTTACTCAAATATGCACAGTTTTTTCATCTTTTGGATTGACTGTGATATTGCCAGTCATGTCAAACCAAACAGATGTCTCATCTATAATAAAAATTTCACCCATTTTGAAGGATTTTTCTGTTCTAAGATGAATAACAAATTGCTGAAACTTTTCTAATAAATCTTGAGTTTGAATTGGAAGTTTTTGGGATATTTTTATATGTTTTCGTAATGCCAGTTTGTATTATTTCAAAAATGCAATTAGCCAATAGTGAGACATTTTAAAATCCTTTGATGCATTACCATAAAGAACTAAAATTTTAGGTTCTTCTAATATTTCTAGTATTCTATATCATATTATTGCATAAGTTATTGCAAAAGCCTGCTTTCTTTATTTTATTATCCAATTATACAGCTTTCTTTCAACTTCTGAAAAGAAAGCTTTTCAGCCAGATTCAACTTGTCTACTATTTTCACTTATTTCACTTGACTAATTCGTGTTTACCTTCATCTAATATCCAATCATGCTGACATTAAGTTCAAAATGTGCAGCAGCATTATTTCTTTCATGCTTCTTTGCATAATCTACAACCTGTGACTTTTGAGAGAGAAAGTATGATGTCTGCTTTTGTTTAGCAATTTTTTTTTTGTTTTTTTTGTAACTTAACCTTTTGTTTGCATTATGACTATTTTTTTATGATATTTTTAGATAAATGAAGAAAGACCATCACGTATTTATATATGCATATGCAACTCAATTTATTAAATTCGCTTATTGCATAATAAGACAATTAGCAGTCATGAGATTTGAAATCTTCATTTTTAACATTTGACGTAGTTTCTAGATTATTGTCTTAGCAAATTTTTTTAGTATCTGAAAATAAGTATCCCTATAGCAAAAAAGAGGTGCTTATTTTCAAAAAAATATGGTATATATTATATAAGCTTATAATTTTACATATGATTAACATTAATATTGTACTTGAATTTTAGAAAATTTTAATAGGTGTTATTAATTAACTTTAAGAATTATAAGAGGTCAGATATTTATAACTGTTACTATATTTACTGGAAGGTATAATTATTTTAGACTTAAATATACATTCAAACTAATAAAAATAATTTTTTAATAAATATTTAATCAAAATTAAAAAATTTAAATTTTAGAAGAGTTTGAAACTCTTTTAATTTTTAAATAATAATATATTAATCATTTTTAAATTTAATGTTGATTATTTATAAAATCTAATTTTAAAATTTTAACTATTATTACATAAATTTAAATAATTTAATTACTTACTTTATTAATAAAATATTTAACTATAAAATTTAATTAAATAAATTTTATATATTATAATAATATAAATTAAAAATCTTATTTTTAATTAAAAATCCTGCAATCTGATTTTAATAATTTTACTCCTATATCTTAAAAATCTAAAGTAATTATTAATTTAATATCTATTTATTATAACTATATTTACTTATAAATTATATTATTACCTATTATTTACTTTTATTGTATAATATATATTTATTTATTTTTATTTTTCTGTATATTCTTGATTACTTTTCATAATAAGTATTTAATATAATATAATTTTATTTTATATACTATTAAATAATATAATAAATTCTGCAATATAATTTTATCTTGATTAGATTTCTATAATTTTAAACTTATTTAAAAGAATATACTAAGAATTTTTTAATAGTATTAAAATTGTATAATTTGGATTTCAAAATCTATATATTTATATCGCATTTTTAGTATATTTTTAAAATATAAATACTATATTTTGAATAATTTTTTATTCTTATAAAATTTATTTTTAACAACTTATATAAATATTTCTTAAAGTTATTTTAAAAGAATTTGAAATTAATTATTTATGTTTCTTTTATTTTTATTTCTAATATTTTTAGAAATTCTAATAAAAAATAAAATTTTAAAAAAATTAGTTCTTTTTATATAATTGAAATATTAAAATTTATTATACATTTAAAATTAAAATTAATAAAAATATATTCTTCAAATAAACTTTCTATTTATTAATTAAATCAATTTTATATTATAAAATATTTCTGTATAATATATTATAAATTTAATAAAAAGAATAATAGTAGAAATACTACATTTATATTTGATTACTTTCCAATTTAAGTCATTATTTATATTATTAAATCAGATAATAAAATACTAATTTAAAGTTAAGATATTAAGATAATTATTTATTATTATTTTGTTTTAATTTAATCTATAAAATTATATTATATTTTTTTTAAAATATAATAAAATATTATAAAGTTATTTTGGAGTAAAATATTTATTATATGATAGAAATTTTTCAAAAATTAGAAATTCCTTTATATTTATATAAATGATATATTAGTATTCTATGTAAAACTGAGAATATTTCTATAGAATAATTATTTGATCATCTGAAAAATTAATTTTAAAAATACTACTATATTGAAAAAATATTATAATACAATTATTTTACTATAATTAATAAATATCAATTACATTTCTATTCTTCTAAGAAAATTTTTCTTTTAACTCAATAAATGAAAGATACTTATTTATTTTAATCTTATAAATATTTATATTATAACTTATAAAAAGTAGTTTTTAATGATTAAATAACTTTTTAGATATTTCAAAATATTATTTATATATGATTTTATAATGTTAAATCAGTTGTATTTTATGATAAAATATCTATTTAAAATTTATATTTAGATTATAATTAATATAAAGAAAGATTGGAAATTATTTGTTATCTAAAAATTTGAATTGATATTTATATTAAAAAATTTTAGATGATTATTTATTTAATATTATGAATATAATAGTAAATAATTCATTATTATAATTATTATGATCAATTCTTTAAGATACTTATAAGAGATAAGAATTAAATAATAAGCAGAAGGTTGATTTTATAATTGATTTAGAAGAGTGTTTATCAGTAAACAATTTATTTAAAAATAATAACAAATGAGTATTACCTTAATTAGTACTTTATACTATATAAATATATTAGAAAAATTAAAGTAAATTTTCTTAAAATATTCTTATTCTGATATATAACACACTGCTAAGTTAAAGAAAACTTTCTCTATTTATATAAAATATATAAGTTATTAATGTAATAAAGAAATAAAAATACTAAATAAAATAAATATAATTTGTCTGAAGTGTAGCTGAAAACATCTTCAGTTAGACTTATTTTGATGCAATATCCATCTGTTCGCATGTGTGATTGACTAATAAAATGTATTATTATGTTATCTTGTTACATGATCTGATTTTCAGATGTGATTACTCTTAAATTATTTTTTCTGTAATATTATAATTTAATGCTTCAGACATTATAACAGTTCTCATTACCTAGTATATAAAATAAAATATATAAAAGAAATAAATAAAATAGAAGTAATAAATAAGATAGATAAAACAAATGATTTAAATAATCTAGATGATATTTATAATTTCTTTTAGATTATTATTATTTCTTAATTCATTATTATTAATATCTTCTTTTATATAATAATAATTTTTTTAAATGATTCATTATCATCCAATTAGAATAATACAATATCATTCTTCTTAAATAATTTATTATCATTCAATTAGAATAATATAATATTATTCTTCTTGAATAATTTATTATTATTTAATTAGAATGATGTAATATTATTCTTCTTAAATGATTTATTATTGTTTAATTAGAATAATGTAACATTATTCTTTTTGAATAATTCATTATTGTTCAATTATAATGATAGATTATTATTCTTAAATAATACATTATTGTTTATTTATTTAAAATAATGCAATATTATTCTTCTTAAATAATTCATTATTATTTAATTAGAATAATACATTATTATTTAATTAAAATAATATATTATCAGTCAATTAAAATAATTTATTTTTTTCTAATAAAAGAAACTTTTCAGATTTTTTTTAGAGTTAAATTTAAATTAGATTAGATCTAAATTTTAACAGATCTGTTAAATTCAGATTAGATCTAGATTTAAACTATTTATTACATTTAAATTCAAATCAGATCTATAAAAATAAAAATCAGATCAGATTAAATTTGAATAAAATCTAATTTGATCTGATTTTACAGAATACTACTTATAATAAATTATTATTTAGTTTTTATATAATGAATAAAAATAAAATATTATAAGAAAATATATATAATATATATATGAATAAAAAAGAAAAAATTTTAAATTTTGATAAAAAAATTTTTTATTAATATATTTATTAATTATAATTATATAGGTTGCAATAGAAAAGGAAGAAATAACTAAAAAAATAAAAATTGAGTTAATGCTAAATTAAACATATTTTGATATAAAATCATATTTGACATATAAAAGTTAAATTGATCTTTTCTGGCTGTTTTTTCACTTTCTATTATAAAGGCCCATATATTTATTTAAATTAGTTAAAAATTAAAATTAGTAAAATTTTTATAATTCTTTTTTTTTAAATTTTTATAAATATTTAATTAATAGAAAAATTTATATTATATATTTAATATAATATTTTGATATATTATCACAAAATTTTATTATAATAAAATATTGTATTTTTTTTTTTAGTTAAAATCTATTATATTTTATTAATTAAATTTGTAATTATATTAAAAAAAATATTTTTTTTTAAAAAATTTGAGATTAATTATATTTTATATATTAATATAAAAAAATATTTACAAATAATATTGTTATTTTCCTCTTTTTAATTTATTATTAATTAATGAAATCTTAGAAGTTTTGTAAGTTATATAAATGATAATAAAATTTAGCTATAACTAAGATTGTTAGACAAAACTTAAAGGTTTTACAAGTCATATAAATGGAAATTTTAGTAAAAAATCTACGAAATTCTGGAAAAGGTAAAACTATATTAAAGCTTATAAAATGTAAAACTATATTAAAACCTTAGTAAAAATTAGCAAAACTAAAAGTTAGATATTTTATCAAATTCAAAATGAGTTTAGACAAGCAATCTTAGCTATAATTTATTAAAAAAGCTATAAAACTTGATAGTAATATTTTTTATTAAAATTATTTAATAAAAATACTTTAAATAAATTTTTAAAATAGTATTATTATTATTTTTTAATTTAATATATTATAAATTAATTAAATTACTTTTAATTTATTAATTTTTAAATTAATTAATTAAATTAATTTATAAGTTATTTTAATCAATTTGATTTAAAAATTTAAATAGCTTAATATTTGATTTATTTAATAAAAAAACTTTATTAAATTGTATTTTTTTTTTTTAAAAAATATTTAATAATTTAGATTTTAATATTTGGATTAAGTAGAATATTAAGAAAATGGTAATACAAAAAAATTAATTAATTTTTTTTTAATATATTTAAAAGAATAGAATGATCTTAATAATACTATAAAAGTTAATTATATTATTTTATTAAAATTATATTAACTTCATTATATATTACTTTAAAATAGATTTAAAAAAATAATTATTAATAATTATAATTTAATAATTTACAAGCTTTTATATTCAATTTAATAAATGTGAAAATAAATTAAATGAAGAAATAATGATGTAAATTATAAAAAATAAGAAAAAAACTATTAATAATTAAATATATATTTAAAAACAAAGTTAAAGAATAAATCTGAACTTATTTTATTACAAAATTATATTTAGTATATAAAAATATATTTTATTTATTATTTTGTTGCAAAGAATTTATATATTAACCTAAAATCATAATTAGCATATTGGATGAATTTGATACTTTTCAGTAATTATCTTTCTATTGCAAAAATTCTATTCAATGTAAAGGTTTTATAATTTGTTTCATTTACAAAATATACTACAGTTAACTCTTTCTAAATGCATCCTTTTAAATGCATACAATATATATTTTCTCTCTAAATGCATACTCTCGTTCAGTCTCAAGTAGAGGCTTGCAACGGGCTGGGTCCAGGCCGGGCTTCAAAATTTGGACTTATGCAGGTCTCTAGTCCCAAGCATATAGAAATATAGAAATTTTCTCTTTAAATGTACACCCTCTTTAAATGCACATTTTTTAAAATTTTACTATGGATCCTAAGAAATGCATTTAGAAAGAGTTGACTGTAATATATTATTAAATACTTAAAGGATTAAATTACATCTTATTAAAATTTCTTTAATTTATTAATAAGCAATTTGAGAAAGATATCCTTTGTAAATAAGCGATTGAAAAAAAAATTATTAAAATAAAATGAACGTGTTAACAATTTGTTATGCAGACCATATTTTTTAACTTGGGCCAAATTCATAGTGCCGGCCAGAATTTAGTTTTACTACAAGTTAACATTCTTTCATTAATGATTCTTTTAAATTAAGCTAGTCTTAGACTGGTTAATGGGATGGTCCGAATTATTTATAGCATATAGTTTTATAAAATACTAATAAATTCTTTTTATTATAAAATAATACAAATTTAGAGTTGCATTGATTCGGTTCGGTTTTCATCTCTATTATGGACCGGATCGTTCCATAAGTCAATCCTTGGACCTGTCATAAATGATAATGTCCGGAATGAAAATATCGGAAATGACGGAAATGGAGAAATAACGAGATTAAGAAGGCGCAGTAATCGTTTTGTATGCAATAATTATTATTATTGTGCCTTCTATATTTATGATAACAAAATGTTTAATTAAATTCATACAATTTTAATATTTAAATATATCGGGTGAAATGTGGTGAATATTCTTTTTTCGAATATGTTCTAAACCAATCCTTGACCAGCCTTATAAATCGTCCGGTCAAATGAAAGATGAAAGACCTGTCTTTTGGACCAACCCTATGAATTAATGTCGAAATTCAACTACAAAAGATTTTCATCATTCCCGAACTTTGTTTCATATGCAATCTTTAATTTGACAAAATTTATTGTGACATATCATCTATTCCTATGAAAAATGGATGTCACCGAAAATCATGAAAGATTCCATGACATTTCCGAACATCCATTACATCATGAAATATACATTTAGCCAATAAACATTATATGCAGCTATTATTAACTTTCCTATTTCTTAATTCGGCTTCAGTTTCAAAAATGAAACACCAAAAAAAGTATTATTCAAAGCATGTGTATGTATGGCAAGCAGAATTTACCAAATTTAGCTGTTTCACAAATTGCTAAATTAAAAAACAATAAAATGTTATATTTAGTAATCGTTTCCGGAATGATGTTCCGTTTTTTCTCAAAAATATAAATTAAGAAAACACGAAGTGTACATTCTAGCTTTTTATTTATCACCATGTCTAGAGATAAAAAAGATAAAAATTGGTTAGAATCTCAAATACAAGAAAATCACATTAAATGTATTGCTTATTCCGAATTTTCTGATTTGAATATCGTCGGAGAAGGAGGGAGTGGCTCTGTTTATAAAGCAAGTTGGAAAAGTCGTAGGATGATAGTTGCTTTAAAATTTTTTAAATCGGATGCCAACGATCAGGAAACTGATAAAACGCCTTGGAAAGAATTCATTAGAGAGGTAAGTTCAGAAATGAAATCCGACACTATTTAGTAAATAATTTTTTATTATCATTTATTAAACTAAATTTATTAATTTTTTTTTTTATTATTATTATTATTATTATAATATGCTAGCTCACAAATCTTCGAAATATATTCTATCATCCTCATATAAATCAATTTATTGGCATTACAAAAGGAGGTTATTTTCAACGCTTATTTACATTTCAAGCAAGTGAATTAAATAGATATATTGTGTCTTTCTTCTAACTCTAAATCTATTATTAGGTGATATATTTGATTATGCAATGGTATTACAATATGCTGATGGGGGGAATCTTCAAGATTATTTAAAAAATAAATCTATAGAATTAACGTGGTCTGATAATTACCGTATTGCGCTTGAAATATCTAGAGGATTATTATGCTTGCATGCCGAGGGCATAGTTCAAAGAGATTTGGTAAGTTTTTAATTAATGGAGTGTTAGAAAAAAATGATAAACTTCCAAAATATAGATTTTATTTAAACTTAATTAACACTCATTTATTATTAAAAAAATTATTAGCATTCTAAAAATATATTGATTCATCAAGGAAAAATGTTAATCGCGGATTTTGGATTATCGAAAGAAGAAGCCGCATCATTTTCTAATTCTAAACACAGAGGAATGCCTGCTTATATGGATCCTCAATGTGTCAAACAAATCGATTATAAAAGAAACAAAAAATCCGACATCTTTAGTTTTGGAATGATTTTATGGGAAATATCAAGCAGAAGGGTACCATTCGCTAATCTTGATGATTATAAAGTTATAATGAGAATTGCTGTTGGAGATCGAGAAAACAGGGTAGATGGTACACCTGAGCCATATTTTCAACTTTATTCAAAATGTTGGAAATGTGATCCAGAAGAACGTCCTGACATTACAGAAGTTGTTGAGACTTTGGAAAATTTTAGCTTGGAAAATGGGGATAATGCGCTGATAACTAACCCTAATATCCCAACAATTAATTTACCATCAGATGCATTAGATGTAGATGATAAACTTACCACATCCGTGCCAAGTTCTATTTCTACTAGCAATCCTACAACTATGGAAATTAATCTTGAAATGAGTAATAATTCCGACCTTTTTTTATCATGATTTGCACAAAAAATATTGAAATTCATGATTTTTTTTTTTAAATAAAGTTTCATTATTAATATTCGTCACGATAAATATTTTAATGTGAAAAACCCGTATGATCTTGACCACATCCTTAGAAATGTTTTCCGAAACTTGTTTTGAAGCTTGACACTTTTCACAAGAAAAAATTCACATACAATTTATGCTTAAAGAGTGTATGTCAGTGAAAAAAAAAGACCTTAGGAAAGCAAAATAAAATTGTATTAAACCTCGACAGTTACTTTTTGCATAGGCCGATATAAAAATAGAGTCCATTATTTATTAAGTTCTCGAAGAATTGAATCCAAGATATGTCTTTAACGGGTAGATAGAAAACCGGTACGGTACGATTCGCCTGACCAGTACGGTACGATTATGCAGATCAGTATTTTTGTTGAAATTTGACATCATACCGTACCGTACTGGTCCTACAATAAAAATAGATAGAGATATTAGTGGCGCCCGGGGGATATTCCTTCGGGCTTTGCTTGATGGAGCCTTGATTCTCTCCGGAGATCATGCAGGAAATAATAGTAATACTTAGTATTACCTATTATTGATGTATTACAATCCATCCGAATATATGTATAGGAAATTTTTATTTTAAATGTCAACACTCGTTTAATTAAGATTTTTTAATTTTCCGTTGTTATTAACGTTAACGTATGTATTCTAGAAGCACCGAAAGTTTCGACACAACATTTTTCTGTCATACGCGTCAACAAAGTTTATTAGGTTTTGCTGCATAAACTGAAAAAAAATTCTAAACTTTAAATTAAATAAATTAAATGCAGTTATTTTTCGATAACATTCTACACGTGATTAATGGCGCAGTCATCGGGTGCATCCTTTCTAGAACGGGTCAGAAATGTTTAAGTGGACATTTTTGATATCTTGCACAACCATTATAATAGTTTTTTGGCGTTATTTTTACAGAATGGGAACACGTGTCAAATGTACATCAAACATATCCCGATTTTGGGTAGAACCTAGTCAGCAAATATGCATCTTTTTTAAGAAAACCTTTTTCCGCGAATAATAGATTAATCGCTTTGGGACACGTTAATCATTTCTTTTTTTTGCATGACCGTTTAATGACGATAATCTTCCAGCCTTTTTCATTCATTCTTGTTCCGTAATAAATTATATTTCCCTTGTTATCCCTGTTTTCTTTTTTTATTCTTATTCATTTGAAACTGGAAATGAATGATCAACAGGTTACCATTTACGTTGATAACATTGAATTTCGTGACAATAAATGCAACCAAGAAAAATACAGTTAATAATTATTCTGCAAAAAAGGCAAGTTACAATATGTATCGGATTTAGAACAAAGAAAGTGATTTATTTATTTACTGTATATTATTTTTTTGATATTCGAAAATGTCAAAAAAAAAAAAAGGTTACACCAAGGTGATATCTAGCCATAATTTTATTCCATCATGTGTCATATGCATGCGTGATAAAATAAATCCGGTTTTATTGAATTTATTTGCCTAAAAAAAATTTTTTTTTTTTCTTTTTTTTTTTTTTTTTTTTTAAAGAAAAAAAAAATTATAGAAAATAAATGTACGACAAAAAGTATTCTCTTGATTTCACCAACTTTGATAATGTCCCTCCTAATAATTTATTTCTCAAGAAACAACGTTCACAAGAATCAAATCCCTTATCTAATACAGAATTGTTCATGGATGATTTGAAAATCGAATCTTCTAGACGGAAAAAGCCAAGATCTTTTAATTCGTTTCTATCGATTGCAAATCTATCGTCAAATGATGGGAGTTCAAGGAATTCAATAAGCTCCATTAAATCCGCTATTAGTAATATTCTTGGATTTAAAAGTAGAAGAACGCAGGAACAACAACCCCCTATAGATTTAGAATTCGAAGTTAATAAAGAAAGATCCGCTTCTCATGTTGCCATAAGTCCTGATGGTCAATATATTTGTACCTTTGATTATAGTAAGGATATATTAATCTGATAATTTTTATTATTAATTTTTTTTTTTTTAATTATATTAAATACTTTTTTTTTTTTTTTAGAAAAGCTCGAATTCAATATTTTCCATTCGATTACGGGCATTAGTTATTCGGATGACATTGTAGACCCTACGTATAAATTCGTAAAGATTCCGAATCTAAATGCATCAAATGATCAATTGAATCCTTATAAAATTGACACGAGTGAACTATATGAATACGCGTCAATTGGAAGATTACGAGAAGAATTGAGAAAGACTTCAAGTTCTGAACAACAACCAAATTTAAACATTCCAAAATCAGAAAATTATTTGAATGTTCCAAATTATTTAAACGAGAAATCTAATGGAATTAGTTTAGAAAATATAACAATGAAACAAAGCCAAGAAAAATATGAAGAAGAATTATCTAGAATATTTCCATCATGGTCTCTATCAATATCAAATATAATGGAACATCAAGGTGAACACGTGATATTTGTCGCAGTATCAGCTATTATTGAAACAGACATGAAGAAAAAAAGGACAGCCGAAGAAGATGAAGTAGTTAGAATACTTAATCCAAATTTAAACAGATATAATAGTGATGAATATGCAAATTTCAACAACAGGATTCCGGAAAGTGTATCCGATGATCCTCCCGATTTTGAAGAAATTGTAGTGCCCAAGTTTGACAAGGCCGAAGGTAGAACGGAAATATATCGGATCGTTTTTGATAAATGTAATCACGATTTAATTCAAAAGCCTGGTGTTGTTAAGGAATTCATTTGTCACAATCTTGGCGGAATTATAATGTTTGTGGAAGGAGGATCTGACGTTCAAGATTTTCAAAGTTTTGAACAGGATTATTATTTGACTAAAATGTTGGCAACAAGTTGCATCATAATTAACGCTGAAGGAATTTTTAAGGTTAATTATTTTGAAAAACGCGGAGAAAAGCTCACTTTTAATTCGAAATTCAGTGTAGAAAGATTTTCTTTTCCTAAAAGATTGGAAAAAGAATTAAAAGCTTGGTATAAATCAAAACATTGTTTGGATCGTCTGTGGTCATGTATTTATCATCATTATTTCTTTGTAGACCAATATAAAGACGGAGTTCATACGATAGAAATGTACAATCTTTCAACGATGGAACAAATGCAAATTTTTATAAATCGACATGAGGAGAGTGTACAACATACCGCAAGTCATATATCATCCGTATTCGCGGTTTCACAAAATAAACAATTGGTCGCTTGTAGTAACGGCGAAAAATCTGTAACATTGTTTTGGATCGAAAATGGCCTTGATATAGGTACAATAGAACTTGGGATTGAGACGCGAATTCTTTTTTTGGAATTTATTGATAAAGATGAGAAATTACTTATCATTACCGAAGAAGAAGTATTTTTGGATGTCAAAGAAGAATCCAAAGCCACGAATGGTGAGAATCCCATCGCGTTAACTGTAATTGTAGAAGAGGATGTGGATGATTCAGATAACAAAGGTAAACAACAAATACCGATTGAAAAAGAAAAGTTATTTCCCGAGGAAAAACATGTGATGAAAAATGAGAAAGAAAAAATAGAAAAGGACATTAATAATGAAAGACCAAAGATAACTAGGAAAAAAAGCTCATATTATAACGATGTCGAGCCTAATAGGGTGACAAAAGTTAAAATATGGGATTTGTTTAGTTCATCGGACGATGCTGTTCGTACCGGAATGTCGGGTGATTTATTTCCATCAAAAGACAATTATCATTCTCATATGGCACGAATCCCTAGTAAACTTTATCGTATGAAAGATGATGGTAGCTTGTTTTCGATTATTGAACATGACGGATTTGTAAATCTTGTAAATGGAGTAGAAACAGATGCAACGATTTTGTTCGGCTGTACTATATTTCAAGCATTCGAAACTACGCCAGATCAGGAAGAAAATATGCCATACGTATATTCTAAGCATGAAGAAGATACAAAATTACACAAGATATTTCGTCGTAAGATGCCAAGTGATGTTCATAAAGCTATAGTTGACAATAAGGAACCATGGGTTGATATAAATAACTATCGTCGCATTTCAGCATACCTTGACGCGGATGAAACGATACAGCTTATAATTGGACATAGCACAGTGCAAGTTTGGCGAAACTTACCAAGACAGAAAAAAGATAAAAAAGAGGGGTTCAATCTACCAAAGAAAGAACCTGTCCTTGAATATATTTGGGCAAATAACATTCCAACAGAGCATGATACCGAAGATTCAAGGTTACAATTACAAGAATTATGGGTTGGCGATTATGCATTTTCTCTTACGGTTTCTTGGCAATATTGGGAGGGGGGAATAGTGACGAGCTATTATAAGAGACTTTCGTTTCCTTGCAAAGATGGTCATGTAACTCCTGTTTTACATGCTTGCGAAACCCTTGAGCATTTGAATAAACGAAATAACAAAATAATAGATTACAAAAAAATGGTAGAATTTGAACAGATTGTCGAAAAAACAAGTAGAATTGTATGGAGATTCATAAAGAAAAAACCAAAGATCTTTAAGATGATGGATGTTCGATATAACGTGTTGTCCAGTTTAATACGAGGGGGTTGTTATTACTTAGTAAAGACTGCTCTTTTTGGCGATATGACGTTAGAAGAGCTTAAAGCCGAGAAAAAGAATTCAAAGAAATTGAAGAAAGATGATGATGTTAAAAATGGTACTCATAAATATAAGCATATATTACATATTCCAAGGTCCAAGGAATGGATTAGCGATATTTCACCACCCAAAGGAAATAAACCCAAATATAATAAGAAATCTTCTGGTTTTTATCATCGGTTTATCTCATTTTTATCTGAAATAATTGTTTGGTTTTATAAGTTGATAAAATGTAAAAAGAAAAGGAACAATAATGGAATCGAAGAGCAATCAAAGACTAAGATAAGAATGCCAACTACTGATTTAGAATGGGCAATTGAATACTGTAAAGGTAATTAAAAAGGAAAGATTTCATTTTTGTTTTTATGTTGTTATGTATCGATTTCTAATAAAAACTTATGTATTATGTTAGGCAGAGAAAGAAAAGATGCAATTATGGTCGGTTATTTGCTAGAATATTATTCTGAAAATGCATTACATCATATTGGCTGGATGATAACAATTTCAAAAGCATTGCCGTTACTGTATAGATACAATTTAGGTTTGTGATTATAAATTATAATGAAATGATTTGAATGTAAATGTAAATTTATAATTGATAATATTAATACAAAAATTTTTAGATTACTATGTAAAAGCATTATTTTATAAAGAATGCTTTGCTGACAAGGAGCTTGGAACAGAGTATGATGCCTCCGAAATAATTCCTGAACATAGCAAACCAAGGAGAAATAAAATACAAGATTTTAAAGCTTTTAAACCGAATACTACACTAGTTTCAGATAAAAATCATAAGCCAACACTCCAAGTCATATTTGAATTTATCACTGTTAAGTTACCAAGATATTACACAGATTTTGTTGATAACTTTGATAATGATCTTGCGCCTCCTCCTATAGCATTAAGGGTCGTTCCGTGAGTGATCTTAAAAAGTTCTTTAAACTTATAAATACTTTTCAAATTAATGTACATTTGAATAAATTTAGGTTGCCGAATTTTACAGTTCATAATATTCCAAAAGCTCGCGTCAGTTATGATTGGAAATCAAATTTATTAAGACTTTTAAAAATATTAATTATTCCTAGAGGTTATGTAATAGGCAGAGAGGATAAAAGATTATTAAGTCCATTTGTTCAAGTAGTTAGGTATGAAAAAGACAATGATATTTTTGATAATCCTGCAATGGAAGCAATTATAGATTTTAGATGGCGGCCAGCAAGAAATTACTTTTTACAAATATTTCTTGCATTCATAGCATACGCAATTTGTTTTGGTGTAATAAGTTGGGCTTATATGTCAAAACTCGAAACTACGGGACATATTAAAGGGTTACTGATCGCTGTAATAGCGTGTTTTTATTATTTGGCTTATTATTTAATAGCTGTCGAAGTTTTGCAGGCATTGCATCATGGTTTTAGAGAATCTTTAAGTGTTAGTAATATGTTTGATATAATTTCAATTATTACTCCTTGCATAGTTATGTCAATCTTCGTTGCAAGTTCATTGAAGCCGAATGGGTTTGTAGAAGTTGAAACCAGCACTGGGGTTGTCACCGGAATTTCCTTTACAATGTTATTACTTTGGTGTGAATTGGTGAGTAAAAATAAAAAATAAATCTAAATAATAATTATTATTGTTAAGATAAGATATTTGTTCGTTAACATCTTTTCATTTTTTGCAGCTTTTATATTTAAGATTATTATCAGGTATGTAATTTCATTAATAAAGTAAGATAGTTATTGTTTATATATTTTCATTACCTTTTTAATAATAATTTTTTTTTTTTTTTTTTTTTTTTTTAGAAATGGCTAAATATATTTATTTTGTTATAATAATATTCTCTACAGTGTGAGTTAAAGTTTTTAGTTAAGTTAGTTAAATCTTCATACTAATAGACCTTTTCTTCATCATAGATATCCCTTCCTTTTGTTCATGTTTTTTGTAATATTGGCCTTTGCCCATGCCTGTAAGTCCAGGGGTTTACGTTTTAATCATTTTCCAGACCTTTTTTTTTAAACAAAAGGAAAAAAAAAGTTAACACCATTTTGTTATATTTTAGTTTTCTTATTATTATCAAATCCAGATATAAATGTAATCAAACCAAAACTAGAAGATTTTAATTTATTAAATGCAGACGATACGCTGACAGGGTTAAAAATGGAAACGATTTTTGATCCAACGTCAAGTGATGATAATCCGTTCGCAAGTTTTTTATCATCGGTTCAAGCGGCATATTTTTGGATTAATGGTTATTGGAGTCAGAAGGATGATTTTGATTATTGGGCCATTGAAATATTGTCATTATTTGCAAGTCTCTTATTGGTTACCGTATTGCAAAACATGCTGATTGCTTTTATGGGGTAAGTTATTTTTAAATTTAAACATCACGTTATTACTGGCGTAGATGCCCTCTTTTAAATAGTAATTGTGTCTGATTATAAAGTTGCGGACGTCATAGGTAATTTGAATTTTCTTGTTTTTTTTCAAAGATAGAGGAAAAAATGAAACTCGGTGCAAATGAAGTAAATGACATCACACCATCAATCGCAATTTGTTTATTTAAATATTAATTAGAAAAATCATCCTTTTTTAAAATATATTAATAACAAATATTTTTATATTTATAGCGGTGTGTATGGAGAAGCGGCAGAGAAAGGAAGAGATGCATTGTTAAGGTACAGAGCAACGCTCATCTCAGATTATGAAGCGTTAGAGGATGTAAGATTTTGGCCACCGGAACCAGATCCGGAATATATATTTTATGTAGGACATTCGAGAAGTTTTGAGGATTGGTCAGAGGGAAGGAAGGATTTTAGAGGGTGCATGTATCAAAGATATGAGAATAGGGCATCATATAAAAAGTATAAATTTAAGGAGGATCCAAGTGACAAATTTTCTTTATTGAAATATGAAATGGATAAGAAGTGCAATACTTCATCAATAACTTCTGCTCCTTCTATGCCGAACGAGCTTGGTATTACTATACCTTTGGATGAAAGCTTTAAAGAATTTCAACAGAGTTTAAATAATAGATTGGCCAACACGGATCAAAAGATCGATACCAAAATAGTTGAATTACAAACAAACATGCAGGAAATGTTTATAGAAATTATGGAAAAATTAGAAAAGATTGAAAATAAACGAGAGTCATAGCATATATAGAATAGAATGTCTTTTAATGTATTTTTATTTAATTAATTCACTTTTTTTAAAAAAATTTCATCATAGAATAGATTTCTTTTGATATTTATTTTTGATGTGTAACAAATATTTCTTCAAAATTTCATGTATAAAAAAATTCGGAATTAAAAAAGATCCTTAGTCTGTCAATGTCAAACAATGGAAGCAAATCAAAAGAAATATATACTGTATATATAAAGACAACCATCAATCACGCGCCCTTGATAATATAATGTTGAATTATAAGTTTGTCATCTTACAATTCCTCACTCAACCTTGCATCACACTTGTAAATAAATGTTTCTAAAGCATCCGTAAAAGTGAGGAGGCTATTAAATTCTGAAGGAATAAAGATTTGTACAATTATTAAATAGATTAGAAAAGTCCTCTTCGTAAGTTTCCAATTTAGGGCAGCAATGCGACAAGGACGCTGCAAAACGTGGAGCGAATTCGAGATCTCACAGTTCTTTCCACTTTATGAACTTAGCCGAAAAATGATATGTGACGGAAAGTGAAAATTGTAATCTAAGATCGACATTTCGTCAATGTCATGAATTTATCTTAGAACTTTGTCAGATTACTGTAATCGTTAATATTTTTAAATTAGAGGTCCGAATCGGTCAAAAATTTTGTATTCGATTTATCATTTCTAATGATGATTTCTCTTTTGTAAAATTTCATTAAATGTTTAATTTTGAGTTTTCAAGAGTCACGGGATTGCTGATCATTTGCAGAAGATCACTACGAACGGATCAGTGTTCCGAGTGTAGCGGGCACAATTTTTTGTATCATAAACGTGTATAGCTTTTTTAAAATGTATGTATTCAGTATTATCGGTTGTCCAGTGAATTTTGAAATTAGCTATTTTTTTTTTTTTAGTTAATTGCGGATTTGTTTGATGGTCACTCAAAAATTAGTATTATCCAATCAAAGGTAATATCCGAATATCCGAATATCCGATCAATAATTTTGTCAAATCGAACATCGTAATCAGTTGGTCATATCCGGATAACGTGATTACGGAATGAACACTTTAAAGAATGGTAAATGTTGGATTATCCATACAAAAAAGTTGAATTTACGATAATTTGTGGTGCTATACATGAGTATTGGATAAACATAACCGTTGATAATTTTTGTACGCGAGATAAGCATCGAGTAATTAAGGTAAATCCACAGTTTCCATGCTCTTGCCGATCCTCTTGGACCTCTTTGAAGTTCAGTTCGTGCATCATCAGTTTCATGTAAAGTTTGTAGAATTCCTCAAGCAATAAGAAACGTGTTAAATGTTGCATCCCAGATTTGAAGGACTTGTTCAATCAATAACATCCTTTCGGAACCATTTATTAAATATGATTCTCGATTAATAAGTAAATCTCAAGATATTTTATTTTATTTCATTCCAAGGAAAGAAAAGGAAACTTGTGGATGTAAAAATATGATTCTAATACATGCAGAAGGGTGAAGCTTATATTTTTATGGAGATAAATATGTAAAGGGTATATTAAAAAAAAAAAAAAAAAAAAAAAAAAAAAAAGGTGAAGGAAAAAATAAAAATCAAAAACAAAAAAAAAAAAAAAACTATTCTGTAACTCTGTTGCTCCAGTAAGAATTTGCGATTGGTACATCGTAAAATGGGCTCAAAATTTCATCATCCGAGCATTCTCTTACCCTAAATAGTTTTTGCGCCTTCCTCAAGCGTTTTGTAGAAAAGTGTAAAATATGAGACAATCCAAGTTCTCTAAAACACTTTTTTCTTTTTGCGTAATTGTAAAAGATTCTTAAGGAGGTGTCCCTGTACTCATGACGGTACAACCTAATGTATTGAAGATTAATTTTGGTCTCATGAAGTAAGGTTTCCAAAAACGTATCCGATGCAACAAAGTCCACCTCAAGTATTTCTAAAGTAGGGGAAATTGCTTGAGAGAATTCCTTATATAGATGAACACAGCCCGATAAATAATTTCGATTGGAAGAAGTTTGATTAATTTTCAAATGAATCAATCGTAAATTTTTCAATATAATAATTAAATCAACGAATGAGTAATTTCGACTAATTATCAAATGGAAATGAGTTATATTCAAATGACATTGTTGTTGAACTTCTTTAATAAAAGAGCAATAAGAGATATCAACTATAAAGGATTTCAAATTTTTGTTCGCTGACAAAAGGATTTTCTTTAAAAGTTCACTCGGATTCTTTGACGCATAATAATAGAGATAATAATCATAATAAAGGTGTTCTAAATTTTTAAAAAGAGAAGGTTGAAGGTCAGAAATCTCATTTGAAACATCTTTATCGGAATGCATAGAAATGAGACGGAATTCGAGGGTGATTAAATTTGGCAATTGCCTTAATATGGATAATAAAATGGAAGTGGATATCTGAAAATTACCGCATCCCAACCTTAAAAAGGTCAAAGATTTTGATTGTTTTTGTAAGGCATAAAGAAAAGATTTGTTTTGTAAACTGTTCCAAAAGACTCCCATAATTAAGGATTTTAAACAAAGTTGAGATTTAATAAAATTTATCAAGTTGGTGGATAACTTTGTGTGTTGCCTCGTCGTATCAATAGAGATTTGCAAATGTTGTATGTTCGGTGACAGAATTTTTTGAAGCTTTGAAAAATTTTCGGTAATAACCGGAATTAAATTCGCATTGCTCTTATGAAAGAATCCTATTGACAATTTATTAACCTTGATCAAACTTTCTTCATGATTCTTAAATCCGCAAACGTCTAATAAGGATTTTGGTGCAAATAATAAATCATTATAATAAATATTGATGAATTCATATTGATTCCTTTTACTGAAAAATAATTCTCCAATATATTTGTTAATTTTGACCACTTTTTTACGTATTTTTTTATCGCATGAGATTAGAAATGTTTCTTTTTGCTTTGATAAATACTTTAAAGTCCAAAGTCTCAATCCTTTTTGTAAAGGATTTAATTCAAACTCTTTAATCAAGGTGTGATAATCAAAAAACGCCTTTGATGTAGGAATTTCTTTTATTTTAATAGACGGGTCAAGGCAATGTATGAGTGTGTTAAATATTTGAATTAATTTTTGGTCCGTTTTGATAAATCTGAAAGGATTACTCCACAGAATTGGTATAAAGATTCGACAAAATGACCGATTGACGTGAATGCATGAATATAACGTGGGTAATTCATTCTTTAGAGAATCAATGATAATGTCATAACATTCCTGATAACTTAAAGTTAATATTGTAAGAATATCAGTCTTAATTTCTGTCATGTTTGTTGGAGAGGGTGATTTTTTTTTTTTTTTATTTTTTTTTTTTTTGTATGGAAAGTTCCATTTATCTTACTAATTTCGGAAATGATTTTGCTTATATTATTTTAAGATTTTTTGTAATGCATCATCATTAACATTTACCAGATATGGGAGCATTGACATTAACATTGACATTCTTCTGTTTTTTGATTTTTTCTAAAAAAGGGTCGAATTTCTTTGTTAAATAATGATCAACTTTAAGATAAATATAGCACTATCATTTTACCTTTTAAAGTTTGGTGAGACAATTCAAAGGTACAAACAAATAATTATTTTATTAATAACAATAACATTTAATTATGTCCATTAAAATCTAAGTCCGTTTATACTTGATGCTTAAAGAAATGAGTAGATCATAAACATAAAAAAGATAAAATAATTATTTATATAAAGAAGCTAAAAAAAACCATGCTTAAAATTGTTAAAGCAAAGAATTAAATATATAATATTTGGCTAAATAAAAACTTTTTAATAAGCCATACATTACTATTAAACGATTCTCTCTAGATTCATAAACCTTTTAGCGCAGTAATTCTGGAGTCGACTCACTAAGCTCAATCAGTCGTTAAACCCACCTTAGCCTCAGCCGCGATTCGCATTTGAAATTAACAATCGTAATTTCTTAAATAAGGTATAAAATCGATTATTTTAGCCGGAATTAAAAATTATACTTAAAATTGTAACCAATGAAAATTATTATCACGAGTAATATTTCTAATATACTTTCTATTAAAGAATATTACTGCCCTTTATTCGTCTCTACTTCAGCTATAAATATATGTGCACGCAAAAAAAAAAAAAAAATGACGTCTTTCAAAATTTTATTGAAAGATTCTTTTTTACTTTCCTTTTATCCTTTAACCTATCCTTTAAATCTTATTGCTATATTTTACAGTCGTCGCGGCGTTGCATTTTCGGTTTTTTTCGGTCTAGGTTTCTTATCTTTTAGGCCATGCCATGCAACTTCGATTTTTCGGTTCATGTCACCCGGCCGGGTCACTTTTTTCAAATTTTAACAAAAAAAAAGTTTTATACAGTGCATACAACTTAGTTCCAACAAATAAATTTAATAAAATTCAAATCACTACTACTAATTTAAAATAAATGATAAACACAAAATATAATCGTAAAATAATAAAACTGACTAAGCTTTATTAAATCGGAAACATACACGAAGGAAAATGAAACATAATTATCTCCTATCTTGTTACGAAAGTCAACCTGAAAATTTTATTTCAATTTAGCAACATTTATTAAGTACTTTTTTTTTTTTTATTTTACAGTATTAAAGGAATTCACAATTTCCTAATTTTTCTTTTCCTTTTTGCTTTGTTGCTTGCAAATGAAAATTTGCTAATATCAACTGATTGTAAAACTGAATCGGAAACCTGACGATGTGAACGGTATTTTTTAGCTGCAAATTCTGCTGCCTGGCCTGTCAAACCTTTTCGAAACACTTCCATATAGCGAAACGCTTTTCTTGCATACCGGCAAATAGATGTAAGTGAAACAGAATTAAGAGCCAATGGAACAGTTTTTTGTAATCCTGTCCATTAGAGACCTGCATAAGTCCAAATTTTGAAGCCCGGCCCAGCCTGTGTATTAAAATGCCAGGCCGGCCCAGCCCGGACTTTATTATAATTATTGGCGATGCGAAATTTAACAATTTAATCATTTTATTTTTATTTAACAAATTACAAAATAACAATATGTAATTTTTTTTAACAATTTTTTTAACAAATTATTATTATAATAAATGAACAAAAAAATTAATGAAGTATCAAAATGCTACTCCTGTTTACAAACAATGAAATTGATTAACAACAATAAAATATTTTATTATACAATCAGTGGCGGCTAAATTTTAATTAAATAATGATTTTTGCCAAAATTATAAAAAATCCAGGCTGGTATCTTGAACCTGGACCCAACCTGGAAAATTCTAAACTTATATTTGCCAGCCCATACTCGGCCCAGAACCTGGGTCTAGGCCGGGTTCTCACACCGGACCCAGCCTGTTGCAGGCCTCTACTGTCTATGAATAATCACAATATAGCTGGCTAAATTTTTTCACTGCATCCAGAAGTTTTCAATGTAATTGAGCTCACAATAAAACTTAGGTAAAATATAATTTGATGTCTAAATGCAGTAATAATTTCTTCTATTTAACCCTTTTGTGCTAAAAATCCAGTTGCTGGCTCATTAATTTTGCTTCTTCCAATTTCAATCCTTCATTTAATAACAATCCCCTTTCAATTAAATCTGTTTTAATCCTTTTGGTTGTCTACACAATTAAGGTATATGATAATCTAACAAAAAATTCATTTCTTGTTGAATCCCTTCATTAAAATATGTGTTATGCATCTTTGGCTACTTTTAACTAGGATTGAGATTTATGTGTTTAGCAATAAATGCATCAAGTAAAAAGCAGCATGACTTGATATATTATTAAATACAAATAAAGCCTAATATTCTGGAAAGTATGGGTATAATACATTTGATTACTTAATATATTAAGTTTTTGATCTTTCACCATCTATTATTATTTTTTCCTGAATGTATAATCTCTGAAAAAGTCATCTAGTATTTATATTTCATCAGGAATTGCAAGGTGATCACAAATATCAGTCAAGAATTTACTGATATGAATTGAGTACCTATATCTTTTTTCATAAGAGTTATTCTCCATTTGAAATCTAAAGGCTTCAACTTCTATCATAGGCTAAAAAATACATTCATCATATATGACAAAAATAAGTGGTTATATATTATCATCTGGTTGCATTACTTCTTTCAAATTATTTTTAGAAAAAATTTGGTATCCTAATCTTAAGTTTATTCATTTGTTCTAAAAATATTTTCTAATAAGTTATTATATTTTTTTTCTTATGTTTATCTATATATATTTACTTCTTTACTTTTATATATATATAACTAAGTTTTTTCAAATAATTTCTTGCAGTATTAAAATGAATATTTAGAAATGAATAAATATTCAAATCCTAATAAAATAATTTTATTCATCTATATTATTAATATCTATAGAGTAACATCTACTTATACTTCTAAACATATAATTTTATTTGAAGAATATTTTTATTTTAAAGAAAACTTCATATTTTAATATGATATTTCTAATACAAATAAGGTATTTTATAAGTTAATATATAATCATTTACCAAAAATAAATACATTTAGCATAATACATCTCTTTTCTGTTATATTAGTAATATTCTCACTTGCGTTCATTTTTTAATAATTTAATTTTACATGTTAAAAGTAAAGATTAATTCTATTTAAATATACTTAAACTTTACTATTAATCATTTTTAATATCTTACTCTAGATTTTCAAGAGTAATCTAAACTTTATTAAACTAATTTCAATCCTTAGTCTTAATATTTGAATCTTTTAAATTAGTTTTATCAATTAACTTCTTGTTATTTTTTTCAATAGACTTTTTGGTATTTAAAAGT
>CAJVPQ010000686.1:0-24274 GCA_910591825.1 Funneliformis caledonium
ATAAACTTAATGAAAATGTAATTAATTTTATAAAATTTGTATATAATATAGTATAATTAATATATAAAATATTAAGTAGAAAAATCTGTATAATACAATTCAAGTTGCAAAAAGAAGTTATCACCAAGGATTGAATTTGATACTTCAGATTTAATAAAGTTTTTATATTTAAAATAAATTGATGATTCATATTAGTTTATAAAAGCTAAATTTAATAGAATTAAATATCAATTATGTGTATTATTATGAATGATACCTGATCAACAATATTTATAAACATAATATTATAATATTCTTTTTTTTTGGTATTACATTCTGAATTAATAAATAAAATATGATAACTTATTTTTTGTAATATATATGTCTTGTTGTAAGTATATTACTTAAGAATAAAATAAAAGTAAGCTTTATTTAAACATTAAATATGATCAAAAAAATATACTAATAATTTTATATCAAAAGTGATATTTACTGATTCAAATTTAGCAACAATTAATACAATTTGCTTAGAATTTTCAGATTCTATTTACTGTTTATATTTATTTCATATTGATCTCAATTTGAAGAAAAACCTTCAAAATTAGTTAAAATCAAATAAATTTAAGATATTTTATGTAGAATATTTTTAATATAAAAACACATTAGTTTTAATTTTTTTAAAAGTAATTAGGAATATTTAAAATTAAAATATATACTAATTAATAATGATATAAAGAGAAAATTAGATCTTTTAAAATAAAAATAAGTTATATATTATATCAATAATTAATTTACAGCTAGTACAAATAGCATTAAAGTTTAAATTATAAAATTTATGATTGTATTAATTTAAATTTATTACTTTTATTACTGATTAAAGAAATTCAAAATGTTTTTAATAAGAAATTAGAATTTACAAATATAAAGATCAAATATAATAGTAGTCTTGTAAATATTTCTGATATTTTTAGTTTATAAATAAATACAAGAATATTTTATTATAATTATTTAAAGATAAATATTATAATTATAAATTTTATGATATAAATAATTTGTACATATAGTAATTTTATCATTTGCAAGTTTAATTTATAATTAAAATTAAAATTTGAATTAAGATTTAGTTTGATTAAAATTGTTTAATATCATATTAATAAATTAGTTTTATTTAATAGGAAGCAATCAATGATAAAATGAAAAAATAAGAAAAAATAACTATAAAGTTATTAAAATATATCTTGCTGATATAATTTCTACAATTAGTCTAAAATAAATTTAGAAATCTAACAATTAGTCATATTCTGTAAAATTAAATACTATTATATTATATTATATTATATTATTAAAGAATAGGTCATATCATTATATATGTAATTTCTTAACAATACATGAATATCCATATTATTATTTTTATAAAATTTTATAATTTTTAACTTATACTAAATGGTATATAGGTCTTATTGCATCATATTAGTATAAGAATGATATTATTAATAGAAATATTAATATCTAATAATAATTACCAATAATTTTATATATAAATTTAGATTAACAAGGTAATATTCAATTTAAATTTGATTATATAAAACAGATTAATAATGGTGAATTTTATAATAAGAAATCAACAATATAAAATAAAATATAATAAAGAATATAATTTGATATAAAAGATAATTAATGTTGCAATTACTACTAATTCATATGATGAGTTTATAAGTATCTATTATAGATTTATAATAGATAAATAAGAAAAACTTGAGTCAGAACTGAATATAAAAGGAATTGAATTTAATGTCAAAAATTTTATAATTATTGTAAGAAAAGAAAGGTTAGTTGAAAGAGCAAAGAATTTTATTGAAATTTAAGATCAGTGAATTAAAAAACATTAATATTTATAACTTTTAAATAAAAATGCTAATATACTGTATATAATAATTTAAATAAAAATAAATAAAATAAATGAAAACTTGTTAAAGATATAAAAAAAAAATCATAATAGAATAATATGTAAAATTAATAGTAATAATATATAGAATATATATATTTAATTTGTAAATTGTAAATTGTATATTAATTATTAAAAAAATAATATCATCAATAGTATTTATTTATATAAGCATAATATAATAAATTAATTAAGCTTTTTAAATTTTTTATGAATACATTTAGTGTAAAAAAGAATTATAGTTTTAAAAGTTAATTACTTGAATTACTACTGTAATTCAAGTTGGTTAGCTTGAATTACAATAGTAATTTAGTACAGCTTTCTTTGATCATTGAACCCTACTTGAAAATAATAATATTAATAGCATTATATGTAAAGTCATGTAACTTATTGCATATTTTGATTAGTCAAAATGTTAATAAAAATTAGGATTTTATATTTTTTCACAAGTATAATTTAATATATCCCTATTGATCATTTCCTTTTTTGATATATATATAGTTAACTCTTTATAAATGCACTCCCTTAAGATTAAACATAAGGATGCATTTAGAAAAGGTATACATTTATAGAATAATAAACTCACGTGATTTATATTAAAATTTATAATATCATATTTATTATTAAAATTATAAAACTAAAGTAATTACTATAAAAATTAACTAAATATTGATCTATAGTAGTTTGTTGCATTAAATTAATTTTTTTTTTCATAAATCTTTCAATTTTACTTACCAATTTTATTTATTCACTTGTATTTTCTTGCTGAAATAAGAATATATGTACAGTTTTTAAACTTTGTAATGCTTTATTAATACAAATAGGTTCTATTTCAATACTATCATCTACTTTATCAGGATCATCTTCATTTGGCTTTTTTCTAAATAAATTTGCAATTTCTGAAAGTTCAGGAATTTCATAAACTATATCCTTTTCAGAAATAGTTAAAAATTCTTTTAATTGCATCTTATTAAAAAGATTAAGAGCTTCAATTATGTTAGTAAGTTCATTATTAAATATTGAATCATCATCATAAATTTCATCCAAAAAAATATTATTAGAAAGAATCTTGATATGTTTTCAGCAATTTTGAATAGTTTTAGCTATAATTTTACTTTAACTTTGAATAATATATTGGATTGCTTGTAAAATATTCATTTTTAAATCTTATATAAACTCACCAGCTTTAACTCACTCTAGCATCCATCTAAATAAAAAATTTTTTTATTTTATATATATATCAAAAAGAAATAATAAAATTAAAATTAAAAAATATATAATTACCTAATATGATAACATCTGTAATGTTTTTTAAAAGCCATAATTATTCTAGCATCTATTAGTTAAAGTTTTGAAATTGTATTAGGAGGTAGAAAATAAACATTAATATAAGAAAAAGTTAAATTTTCTAACTTATGACTTGAACAATTATCAATTAATAACAAAACACGTTATCCCCTATGCTTTTGATCAACTTGATTATCAAATTCCTAAAGCTATTCTTGAAAAATTGTTGATAACATCTAAGCTTTAAAATTATTTTAATAGATTATTGGTAAATTATTAAGATTAATATTTTAAAACATCTTGGTTTGGCAAATTTACCAATCATCAAAAGCATTAGCTTATGTGATCCATCAGAATTTACACATAAAGCAATTAAAAGGCATTCCTTATTTTTTTTATACCCAGAAAGTTGTCATATTGCTAATGTTTTATCTAGTTCTAAACTAAAAAAAAATACCAATTATATGAATATAAAAAAATATTATTATTAGCATTTATATAAAAATGTAAAAAAAAATACTAATAAAAAAGTCTGGTTTCATCTATATTATAAATTTATTCAGGAGGATATTCAGCATATTTACTTTGTAATAATAGTAAAGATTCAGCAATAGCATTTTTATCAGCAGAACCTGCTTCTCCTTGAAGTTTTACTTGACAAATGCTATTACGATCCTTAAATTTTTAAAGCCAGCTGGAAGAAAACTAAAAAATGTTAAAAAAAAATAAATTAATTAATTAAAATAAATAAATATTAAATGCTTTTAAAGTTTAATAAAAATTACAAAATTATAAAAGCAATTAATTAAGTCAAATGAAATTAATGGAAGTTAAATAAAAATTAAAAATAAAATTAAACAAAAATAAATAAAATGATAATTTAAACTAATCTGTAATATTTCTTGAGGTATTTCTAATTCTTCAGCTAATAATTTGGCCTTCTTAATTAATAAAGCATCACTTAAGGTTGTTCTATTTTGATGAACTAATACAAATTCTTTAAGAGCAAGCTCAAGCTTTGAAACAACAACAGGTTTATGACATTTAGCTTTTAGATTTGTAACTTCTGTAGTAAGTCGTTTATCTTTGGTTTGCAAAATTTGTATAATTGTAGATTTGTCAACCTGAACCTCCAATTTTTTTTCAATCCAGTTTATATATTCAGAGTGAGTCATAACATTATTATAAGCATATAGACAAAAATCATACTTCTGAATATCAGTTAAGGTGGTTTTTTTTTGATATTATTTGTAGCAAAAATTACGCTAATATTACATAAACTGTATGTACTATGCATATTGTATAATATTATATATATTTCAAAATTTCAAAATTTAGGTAAATCTTAGTTACACAACTTAAGTTAAAATCATGTGAGATGCATTTAGGAGAGGGTTTTCATATAATCAGACTTAAAAAATCATTGTATCATTAGAATATGAAGAGAATGCATTTAGCATTAAAGTCTCAGCTTGGAACTGAGCAAAAGATTGCATTTATGGAGAGAGTGTATTTATAAGAGGATGCATTTATGGAGAGTTGACTGTATTGTGATTTAATGTATCCTATTGATCATTTATTTTTTTTATAAATACTTTTTATTTACAGTTTACTTTTGTTTATTTCTTTTTTCAATCATTTCCTTTTTGATATTTACTTTTATTTACAGCTCACTTCTGTTTATTTCCTATTTTACATTAAAATTTGAATATATATTTATTTACATTTTTTTCATCACATTCTTCATAACTTTCTTTTCGCTTTTTTTTCCATTTTACTTTACTATAAGTAATCAGATAGATCATATATTTTCTTTTACAAATACTACGTTATCTATATCACATAATACTACTTTTAATAATATACCTTTAGATCAACAAATAAGTGAACTTAATATAAATGAAAATGATGAAATAGTTTTATATAAAGAAAAGGTCTTTAATACTTGATAAAATACTTTTGATATTATTGAAAAATAGGTAAAATAGCAAGGAATTAATTCTGTGTATAATCAGGTTAAAAGAAACTCAGATAGAACTTTTTGCAAATATACTATGTAATATGAACATTTTGGACATTACACAACAAAATCTAACAGTAAACAAATATTAACAAAGTATATAGGTTGTATTTGGCATATAAATTTATCAGAATCAGTATTCCAAAATCTATTAAAAAAATGTCTATATTACTTTATAATACTCATTCTCATGATCTCAATCCTCATCTTATTAAATTTAGTAATGATAAATATTTGCCTATTGAGATAATCAAAGAGATTGAATTTCTTACTATTAAATGTAAAATGAGAGAAACTGCGCAAAAATAATATCTTAAAGCAAAATTTTCAGGGCAAGTGATTTATAATAATGATTTATATTATGCTATTTAGTATTTTCAACTAAATAAAAAAATTATAGTAATGATGCTTCAAGCTTTATATAAGATTACTTGAATTTTTGCAAAATAACCCAATATAGAAGGTAGCAATTAAATTTGATAACAGTAATATTTTTACATACTTATTTTGAATGACACCTTCTCAACTTAAACTTTATTACCAATATTTAAATATAGTTATATAAGATGTAACTTGTAAAATAAATAGATATAATATAGCTTTGTGTCTATTTGTTATTCTTGATGAAAATAGGAATATAAGGCTTATTGCATAAGCATTAATAAATGATAAAATAAAAGAATCACACAAGTGAACATTTGAGCAAATTAATTTAGTAACAAATGATATGCATCCACAAGTTATAATAACAGATGCTGATCTAGCTATATATGCTACAATAAGATCTACATTTTGCAGAATATATCCAATACATTATACATTTCACATTGGTCAAAATTTAATTAAAAAACTCTTAAAATCACTTGAAACAAAATTTCAAGAGTTTTCTACCCAATTTTATGCAATACAAAATGTATTTCAAAAACCTTTATTTAAATTAAAATGGCAAGCTTTAATTATTTAATATCCTGAAGTATAGCAATATTTAGTTAATGTTCTTTATAATATTAAAGAATATTTTACAGTGAGACTTCATGTATCTTTACCAGTTGAAAGTATTAACTCTTAGTTTAAACATCATATATTCAATTCTAATATTTCATTATGTAAACTTGCTGATATTATAAATAAAAGATAAATATCAAAAGATCAAAAATATTAGCTTACATTATAGAAAACTGCTATACCATGTGCACCTTCACAAGTTACCACTTCAGCATTTTTATTTATATCTATTAATAAAAAGCTTGAAGAATACTTATCTTCTACTATATTATATCTTTAAAGAGATGAAATTTGGCAATGTGTTTTTTATAGAGCTTTACAAGTTAGTCAAGATGAAATTAATAAATTCAATAAAGTATTTGCAGTTTATTATCTTTAATGTCATATGCATTCATATAATAATAATGTAAAAATTTGCTACTTATATTTATAGTATGATCTTTTGCCTACTCAATATCCTAAAGATATACCAGATGTATATCAAATTACTATAACTTATATGATTTCTGATATTAATAAAGATCAAATTGTATCTATGTGAAGCATTATTGTTAAAAATAAACTCATAAAAAAGCATTTTATTATTTTGTTAGCTAATAAATCATATTATTATTCTTATTTATCTCTTATTAATAGAGAAATTATACACAGACATTATTTTCAAGTAATGCTTTATACTTCTAATATAAAGTTTTATATTAGGCTTATTTCCTCCTGATGGTATCACAAAAATAAGGATTCAAGTAAAGAACTATTTTTGATTTTTAGTAAATTTAAAGTTGAAGCAGTATCTATAATTTTATAATATGATATTTCATTTTTGATAGCAATTCATTAAATAGAATCATAAGATTCTATTACTCAGTATGAATACATTATTGATATATAACTCTATGGTAAAATTGCTATTTAGCTCGTGAGATCATTATGTAAGCTGTAAAAAAATGAGACCTTAATATAATTAATCTTTTTGAAAATTATTTAAAGGATGATGAACTAGAAAATAAGTCAGATATAGATGATGATGAAAAAAACAAAGAAAATAATTCTTCTAATATTAGCAATTCTAATAAGAAAAATAGGTTTAAAGATTGATTTAAAGATACAAAAAGAATTAAGACAAGTTATGAAATAAAAGCACCAGCAAGTTCAGATAATAAACAGTATAAGTGTAATCACTGTAGTGATATTAATCATAATAAATGAAATTGTAAAAATAATGCTATATCTGATGTATACTGCCCTACAATAAATTATCAGATTTTATAAATTTTACTTAGTAATTTATAATAAAATTGAAGATCTTCAGGTTGCATAAATGTTTACTAATTTTCAATAAAAATCATCTGATTTTTTTTCATTTTAAAGTATATGCAATTATTTTTTTATATGTTTTTTGCATTTTATATATAAAATTATTTTATTTATTACTTTAACAATGAGTATTTTTCAGCATTTTATAAATAAAATATTTTTGAATTATATTTTTAAAATTATAATTGATTGATCATTAAATAAAAAAGTTTAACATGTATTTTTATTAAAAATTCATAAACTTTTATATAATCTAAAAATCTTCAATTTTACTATATATTATTAAGTAAAATTTATAAAATCTGGTAGTTTATTATAGGGCAATATATAATGAATTTAATTGATTAACTATTATTATCTAATAAGCATTTAAAACATTTATATTCAACAAGTACTTATTTACATTTGTATTTAAAAAAAAATAAATTTATTAAATTTTAACTGAAAATTTGTGATGCAGTAATGATGCGAAATTTCACAGGTATAATAAAAAATAAATCCCTAAAAATTACTCCAATTTGCCTAGTTAATATAAAATAATTAAATATTAAAATACAAAATTTTTAAACTTATATTATGTAATATAAAATATGATCTATAATTAAAAAGAAATTTTATTTCCAGTTAAATTAAAAATTTTGTTAAAATATAATAGTATTATTATTATATAAAGTAATTATAATTTACTTATAAAAATAATTTTTTTATTTTATTTTATTTTTTTTTGATATATTTTTAAAAAATAAAGAAGTTTTTTTTATTAAAATAATTATGAAAAATACAGTTGATATTTTCTACTTTTAAATGTTAAAAAGTTATGAAAAATATAGGAATTATTTTTATAGAATAAAAACCTGTTGCAAAAAAGTATTAACTCTTACTTTAAGGTAGTATTAGAAAATTGAACAATTTTAAACAATTTTGGATAGATTATGAATACATTTTTCTATGTTCAAAACCTTATCCAAAATATTTAAAATCAAAAAATGTGTTCAAACCCAATACTGCTTTAAGGTATTTATCTATTATAAACTAACCTATTAACTACTACTTATTTTACTTTAATTAATAAATATTCTATTAAAAATTATATAAGTTTAAATATATATGAATTTAAAAATATAATATTTTATATTATTTTTTTTATATTAATAAAGATATATTTTATATTATCATATAAATATTAAAAAACAATATAAAAATCCAACTCCTTATCCTTAACAGTCCTATAAAATGTGCTATATATGATTTGTTAGGCATTAAATTAAATATTAGAAATTATTTATTTTGTTATATTACATCATTTTGATATCTAGTCATTGTAAAATGTCTATTATTTTTATATACACAGAATCAAAAAAGAAAAATAAGAATATTGTTTTTAATTTATATATTACATTAATAACGAAGAATAATAAATTAAAGATATACTAAGTTTATTCAGCAGCACCCTTTCCTAAACCAGTTTGTACCCCATTTTGATTATAATCAATTTCAGTAACAAAATCACCAATAGCGACCAAGATCGTAGAGGTAATATCAGTTTTTAACTTTCCCGCCAAAGAATCAAACAGGCTCTTAATAGCCGCCCCACTAATCTTTAAATTTAGATCAAAATCTTTTGTCGTAACGGTTTGTTTGGACGGGATGACCACAGGATCCGCGCTTAAGTCTTGATCAATGACACCGATTAATTCACCTTTTACGCTTATGCTTGATTGAATTTTCAAAAATTTAATAGTGGCATCTAATGGATTAAACGCATCAATTGAGGCAGTTCCTTTTGAATCGAATACTGTGTTAAATCCGATGGCAAATCTCGCTTCTTCTATTATAGGCTTTTCAGTTTTCAATCCAGGCATCGAAGTTGTTAATTCCAAAGCTGCCAATGCTTTTTGTAATGGAGCAATGGTGGTTGATTGAGTGGACCCTTTAATCGCAACCGTATTTGGTTTTCCAACCATGAAATTGTTAAGTAATTCACGACCAGCCTTAGTGGCTTCTTCACCTTGTGGACCGAATTGGGCAATAACCTTTGCATTATTTTCACCACGTTCCAACACAAACTTTTCCATCACTACTTTACCAATGAATTGCTCTTGAAATAATAAGTCAAATATAACATCACCTCCCATATCAATCTTGACATTTGATGGATTAAATAATGAAACAGATAATTCGATCAACATATTTTCTGCAGTTCCACCCTTAACAACAAGGGAATTAACGACGGCAGGTTTCGTTTTTAATCCTTGAATTCCGGCCAATGTGGATTGCACTTCAAATTCGATTCCCTTAATCTCCACATCACCGACGGGAGTTTTCGCAATTGAATTCGCAACACCTTTCATTTTAACGGTAACGCTTGATTCTAAAGTTAAACTTTTGCTGAATTCATCAAATGTTTCTTCAGAACCACTAGAAACTTTGAAAGGGATAGGATCAAAACTTGTTTCGATCTTTCCTGACTTTGAATCTCCTTTTGCAGCCGTGAATGGTGATCCCAAACTGGCTAACTCCTTATCACCATCAAACATTGTGATCTCTTGAGAAATTTGTTTCATTTCCAATGGAAATCCAAATGGAATGCTAAACCCTGCCGTAAGCGAAGAAGAACTTGCCAAAGGGGTATATTGATTCTCGGCGTTGAATTGTAAATCCAATGCATTAATATCGACGCTACTGATAATATTCAAGTTTTTTCCTCCTTCTAACACAACCGACAATTTAGTTCCTTCAAAAGCGGATTGAAGCCAACTTATCGGTTCACTTCCATTACTCGGTCTAACCGATTTGGCTATCACACCAGTTGTAGCATTTTTCCCCGTAATAAATTTAGAAAATAAATCCCCAACTGCTGCTAATTTTTCAGCGTCTTTCTGAGGAATCAATCGACCTTTAAGAACAAGTTTATTTTTACCGGATGCTAACGTTATTCCCTTTGCTCCAACTTCGCCTACAATGTGACCAAGGTATTCAACATCGAAAACCAAATCTCCTAATTGAACTCCTATCGGTGAAGGATTTCCCATTGTTGAAACGATTTCAATTTCAATTCCACCGTCAGGATGTTCCGCTGGCGCGTCGAAACTATCTATTGTTACTAAAGGGAAATTTTGCATGCCTATATAAGAAGATTTAAAATTCAAACGGAGTTAATTGAATTTTTTTTTAAAAAAAAAAAAAACCTTTTGATAATCTTACCTCCCATTGTAACGTCTTTTGATAACCTAATTCCTTGAAGACTGAGTCCAGAAGCTTTTACCGAAGCGATTCCTTCCAAATGCCACGTAAATTCACGCTCTCTCAACATAAATTTATTAAATTCAGCAAAAGCGGTCTTATTTAAGACCTTGAATTTTTGTGATGACGCAATTTTTGCGCCAACAAAAGGCTGAGCGATTATAGTATCCAGAGGTAATTGTCCAATGACAAGCGACTCCCATGTGACCGTTACGCCACCAGGGACCTCAATCGTAGCTTGAAGAGGACCAGTGTTGGTTACTTCTCCCGATACACTCATCATGAAGTCATCTTCCGATAATTGAGTGAGATTACTAAAAGATAAAATAAACGAGAAACACGAGGATAAGAAAAACGTAATTTATTTTCCATGATTTATCAGGATCAAACTGTTACTTACACGCTAGAAAAAGCCAATTTACTTCCGGTCACAGCTCCCTGTGCTATAGAAGGAGCTATCACATAGACTATCAATGGAATCATTATGATGGCGATAATAACTGTAACTCCGCAACAAATCAAGCAGTAGGCCTTTTTTTTATTACGAAAGCGAAGGAATCCTTTGTCTCTCGGTTTATCTACTTCCAGATCCAAGTCACGCGATGGAGTTAGCTCCGTTGTTTGTGGGTACGTGGAATAATTTTTTGGAGGGGATGGAAGGGACTTGTTGATTAAGGAGAAGTTGCGAAACAAGTTATCTTTACTTGATGAATTATCTTCACTACTTTGACTTGCTCTGCTTGCATTATTATCAGGATATTTATAAGGATAATTATAATAGGGGGATGGATTGTTTTGGTGAGAAGGGGGAATATTGTCCAATCCGCCGTATGCATCGTCATCGTTTGTGTAGGGTTTGTTAACAGGAGAATGGGGGAGAGGCGGTGAATGGCGGTCAACACCATTTGTATTAACTCGAGGTGATTGTGAAAGTAAAGACATTTTTTTTTTTTTTATTACAATTTGTTGATTTGAGAAAGGGGGATATATGTAGAAATCTTTCGATTTAAGTAATTAAAAAAAGGGATGAATAAGCCCGTCTAAACTAAAATCAATTTAGTTATGTATTAATGAGTGTGTTGATTATCGCTATATTAAATCCGTTTTCTCTAGAACATCATTGACCGACCACCGGGGTAGTTTAATTTTTTACTATTAAAATCAAAAAAAAAAAAAAAAAATCAAAAAAAAAATGATGATAATAATCACAAATTAAAGAAAAATAAAATCAAAGAAAAAATATATATTTGTATATATATTTTTTCTTTTTTCTTTTTTTTTTTAAAAGAAAAGTAGGTCAAAATCTCGAATTTATATATTTTACTTTTAGTGTTTGACAAATTCCATATGCGGCTAGCTGCGCCAGAGCACTTATTTATTGAAATCGGGCTTTAATGCTCCTTTGTCTCCTCAATTGGGGAGAAAATACTATAATGGAAATAAATAAAGTAAAATTTTATCAATGTTTTACAACACGTGTCAATAAAGTTATGTGAGACCGTTAGACCATCAAATTAATAATATCGCTCAGGAGGGGGATTTTCTGACTTTTTGTATACAATGATCATGCAGTACAAAATGAAATTTTTACCAATTCCCACATGCTAATAATGGCAAAAAACGAAACACAATCTCATATGTGAAAAAAAAACGTCTCCTTACGTGTCTCGATGCAAAAAAACTAACAGGTACGATTTAATCCTAAAAGTTAGGAAGATACTTTATCTTGTGATCCCAATTTAATACAATAGAATAATTTCAAAAAACGGTAATCCCTCTTGAATGCTAGTTTTGGCGTCGTGATGAAACGCTATCAAAAAGAAATTATTAAGTGAAATTATTGATATTCGTTACGTGGATGCAAGTACATATGCACATATTATCTTCGTAAAATATGATGCCCACATATGGTAATCAAGAGATCTCTTAGGTATATAAGGTAAATGGCGTTAGACACGATTATCAACCGAATTTTAAATTTTTTTCGGAGAATATGGGAATTTAAGAAACGGTTGTTCTCCAATGCATTATAAAACGATCTCATGCTGCAATGTGGTCAACCAAATTAAAATATTTAAAAGGTTAGAATAGGAGTACACCATGGTTCATTTGCGTAATGATGATCAACTTTACTAGTTACTTTTTTCTGAAATATATCAAGTATATATGCTAAAGCTTGGCATTTTCTAACTTTGCCTAATTTTGTTAGACATCACCACATTTTATTGAATTATTAACGGTCGTTCTTTAAATGATTTCTTTGTGTTATAACCTTATAGAAGGAAAATTAATGCAATCGATTGTACAACGATGTAAAAGTGATATCATTTTACAGTTCGATTAATTAGGTACATGAATTTTTTAAAAAAAAGAAAGAAACATTTTGCTTACCATTTTCGTAAAAAGAACTTACTAAACAATTGAACAATGTTCCAAGCAAATAATACTTAAACGTGCAGAGAAGGGGGCGTACTTTTTTTGCCACGTTTTATATAATACATATAAAAACCCCCCACTCGTTCAAGAATCGGCAATCCAATTTTTATTTTTTCTTTTTTTTCTTTTTCTTTTCCTTTTCCTTTTTTTTTTTTTGAGATTGACAGCAGGATTGTCATCTCTTTTGCTTCGTTTCGGGAATAAATTAGTTTGATTTTTTTAAATAAAAATTTCTTATACACTTTCTGATAGATTCAGAAAATTTCAACTTAATTTTTATTAAAATCAAATATGGGAATACTTCGATCAAGTCAAAAATGGACATTGACCATTCTTATTTTATTGGTATCGATTTTGATTATCACAAATGCGAGAGCTTCGCCAATTTCCAATCTAATAATGGGAAATGCAATGCAAAAACGACAAGTTAAAGAACCAGCGACTCCAAAAGATAATCCCAATACTCCGAAACCGAAACAAGATGACACTCCTAAACAAGATACTCCAAAACAAGATGACACTCCGAAACAAGATGACAATCCAAAACAAGTAGATAAACCTAAGCAAGATGATACCCCGAAACAAAATGACCCTCCGAAGCAAGATGATACCCCCAAGCAAGATGACACCCCCAAGCAAGATGACACCCCCAAGCAAGATGACACCCCCAAGCAAGATGACACCCCGAAGCAAGATGACACCCCGAAGCAAGATGACACCCCGAAGCAAGATGACACCCCGAAACAAGATGATACCCCGAAACAAGATGACACTCCGAAACAAGATGATACCCCGAAACAAAATGACCCTCCCAAGCAAGATGAAACGCCCAAGCAAGATGACGCTCCGAAACAAGACGATACCCCGAAGCAACCCGATACCCCCAAGCAACCCAATCAAGACGATACCCCAAAGCAACCTATACAAGATTCTCCAAAACAAGATGATACCCCGAAACAAGTAGAAACACCCAAGCAAGATGACACTCCGAAGCAAGATGACACTCCGAAACAAAATGACCCTCCAGAACAAGTAGACAACCCCAAACAAGATGAAACCCCGAAGCAAGTAGAAACACCCAAGCAAGATGACACTCCGAAACAAGTTGAAACCCCCAAGCAAGATGACACTCCGAAACAAGTTGAAACCCCCAAGCAAGATGACACTCCGGAACAAGTTGAAACCCCCAAGCAAGATGACACTCCGAAACAAGATGATACGCCGAAGCAAGTAGAAACCCCCAAGCAAGTTGAAACTCCGAAGCAGGATGACACTCCGAAACAAAATGACCCTCCAAAACAAAATGACCCTCCAGAACAAGTAGATACCCCGAAACAAGATGAGCAACCATCCACGAAGTAAGTAAGGATAAGGAAAAAAGAAATTTGTTTTTTGATACTTCTAATCATCACTCAAAGATACTTACCTACAATTCAAAAAATCGTAGAACAATCTTACCTACTATCACTGCACCCGACGAATTAATAACACCGACTCCTACTCCGACTCCCAAAAATCCGAATAACGAAGATGATAAAAAGAAAGAAAAACCAACAACAAAATTTACAACGTTTACAACAACATATACGACAGTTATTCCTGGTACAACAAAGTTTGTAACAACGACGGACAATGAAGGTGAACCTTCAACCTTCGCTTCCTATATGCCTCCGAGTACGGTGGTCGTCGTAAAGAAAGTGACATCACCCATGACTGAGCCAACAGACATTGCTCAAGACTTTGGCAATAGTAATAGCATCATTTTTAATAGGAGTCATGGAATATGGAGTATTGCAATAAGTTTTCTAATCGGAACAGCCAGTTTCATATTCATTACGCTTGTTTAATTTAAATACATGTATAGACTCGTAAATTAATTAATTTTACATTAATTAACCTTTGTAAATATTTCATAAAAAAAAAAAAATAAATAAATAAAACGGTTAAAGATATCTTAACATAAAGATAGATACGTGTAACAATCATTTGAATAAACTTTGCTCGAAAACGAATTTTAAATTCTCTTTTCCAAAAGATCGCGGAATAACTGCGTGTATAAAATTTGGAAGGAATATCAGCTGACCTTTAATCAGGGACGATTTAGAAGAAAGGTTAAACTAATTTGATTCGATATTTCAATTCCGGCCAAAAATTACCGTAATTTCAGTCCATAAATGCCTTGTAAAAATAGTAATCATAAATCGGACAACTTTCTTGTAGGATCAAAATTTTCTTTGAGATTTCATGGACAAAAACGGGTAAGAATGAAAGCATAAAAATAAATACACACCATCCACGGCTTACGATCAATGAATAATCAAGGGGGGTTCGTTCACGATGACGTTATATAATTTCCATTTTAGATTTCTCAACGACGAGGAAAGGGTCAGAAAATCAAATGTCGTCATCTCTTGCCCCTCATCTAATTACGCTCGTCAATGTCATCTTTGTCGTTATATGTATAATAATAACAAAATCGAACGATTTAATTTTGTAAGAAACACGTATGTTTGTCAACTATTTTGAATTAACGATGTAAATATTTATGAGGATATAAACTTACAGGTTCAAAAAAAAAGAATATCATTGGTACTTTTGGCAGGTTTTACCAAAATACAATTGCCTATGCTATTTTTAAATGTATTACCTAAAATCATTAATAATAAATCACATGATTGCAACGGGATTTTATAAATAATTTTGAAACTTTCATAGGTTAGGTATTTTCGTACACACATATTCATGTGTAAATATTCAATGTAACTTAAAATGTTATTTAAGCACATTCTTTAGAATCTTCTAAGGACATTTAAGGATTTGGAACTGGAATCCCGTTACAAAAATCCAATTGTATGCAATCAATTTGATTGATAAGAAGGAATACATCCTTTGTTGTTGAAAAGAAGGTTTCGTTGATTGACAAAAAAAAAAATGATAGCCCATACATCTTAACAAAACAAGTTGCTATATGGGGTGACAGATATTGTTAATGTTTACTGTTATTATTATCAATATTTATTATTTATTTTCATGTATTGATGTTAATAATTTTTTACATTAGATTTCCCATGATCTATTTTTTTTTTAAAAAGATAAAAACGCGCATTGTTATGATACATGCATCACATGATAATCATTTCGCATTTGTATGGGCGGTTAAAATTCAAATGGTGAATTTGCGCTTAAAAAACTGTTGTCGTTTGCATCAATGAGAACCATATATTTTTCTAAACCTTTTTTTTTTTTTTTTTTTTTTTTTAACCACAATAAACAAAACAAAAAATTACTTTTTCTTTGTTAGCCAAATACTTTAAAAAAAAAAAAGGAAAAATTAAATTTTTTTTTATCCTTTGTATGTAATGTTTGCCGTGAATTTTTCTTTTTTTGAACAAGCAGATCTCTTGTTTAGGCAAGAAATTTCCTTTCGCGACTTCATCAACCGAGTATCATAATGGAAGATTGTTTAGTCGCTTACTTTTTATTCTTAACTTTATTTTTTTAATTTATTCTATTTCCTGTTTCATCGAAAAAAAAAGATTTCACAGATAAGTCAGCCAGAGTTTTCGGTGCATTGTTCACCGTGCTTGGCTTACAACGCCTCAAAGAATTAATTTGGTTCCCTTTCTAATAATACGGACTACTATAAATAGACCTCTCTATACCGATTGCCTTTTTGTATGCTTTTCGGAACAATCAACACTTTTTAAGTCTTTTGGATCTTTGATGTCATTAATATATATATTTTTAACCAAATAGTGGAATGTGTGAAGGTTTATCTTAGATCTGATCAACTACATATATTTTCGTTGTCATATAGAGTGATTTCCTAAATTTAAAGCTAAAAATAGTATTTTAGCTATTTTTTTTAGAAATTATTGGAAAACTCCGTAATCTCCGAACAAATCAAACGAATTTGTGAATTTGTGAACTTAATATTATGCCAAAAAAAAAAAAAAAAATCGAATCATGGACTTTTATATCCCCGTACTATCTTTCACAAAGTTACAACAATGAAATTGCCATTTATGATTGCATATCACGTGATGAATGATTAAAAGCCGAATTTTAATTATGCTTGAAATAGAGAAAGGGAAAACATCTATTAAAATTTGAAACGTTATTATGGAAAGAACTCGGCTTCTTACAATCAATCTGAAACATCGATAAATAACAAGCCCATATAATTTAAGTTACTTTTGTTATTTTTAAATTATGACAACATTCATACCCCACAGATTTTTCGAACCAAGATTTTTCCGAACTAGCCATTTTTGTAAAAAAATCAACTTAAAAAAAAAAATAATTGCTGTTCCTGGATCCTATAAAAATAAAAAAAAAATAAAGAATCCAAGCATACATATTTTTACGAAATTGGATTTAATGAAAAAAAACAATCCATCTCGTCATTATAATTATTCCTAATCAGTATTAAATTTTACATCGTGACCAAACTGGACATTGTACAATGTACGATTAAGCGCGGTCTTGCTTTGCCTGTTTAAATTTTATAATGTCGTGAAATCCCAAACGATGGTTGTACAGAAAAATCGGAATTTGATTTGTCACGTTAGCACGTAAATTTGCTGCAATATTTGATGAAAAAGAAATTAATTTAAACAATCACAAAATAATTAATTTAAATTCTTTATTTTACGTACACCCTTCCGAAAATGTTACAAATAAATTGCTTAATATAGTATCTTGTGCTCAGTTTTTCTAATTTTAGGTGATGACTTTTTTCTTGATTTTTATTGTAATAAATATTGTGGATTTTCTCTTTTTAATCCTAGTATTTCTTTTTCTCTCTTCTTTTTTTCTTCTTTTTCTTTATTTTTGTTTTTCTTTCTCTAATAACGCTATTACCTATTTAAAACATACCGTACAAAAAAAATTAATCTTTTTTTGAACACGTTAATTAATACACATATATAAAGGCTTTCTCTTTTTTTCTCTCCCCCTTGATAAATCAAAGAATTTTTTTTAAAAAAAAAAAAAAAAAGAATTTAAAATTATTAATTAATCATGCATCTATTTACCAGACAAAAGGGTAAAAAAACTAAAGCATATTCACCACATCAAGATATTCCACAGCATCATCATCCGATTACAACACCATCCCAACAGGTAACGATATAATCATGTTAAAAAAAAAAAAAAAAAAAACTTTTCATTTTAATCAATCCTACTTGATTAAAAATTTTTGATTTCTTTTAAATAGGGATATCTCGGATATGATAATAATAATAATAATAACGGTACAGAATATCACGGTGTTGTAGCGCAGCAGCCCGTACAGTATGTGTGGCATAATAGTAGTTATAATAATAATGCTAGCTTTATCCAACAGCAACAACAACAACAACAGCGACTCCAACAACTTCAGGATAGGAATTTTACGGATGAAACGCGTTCCATTAACTTAAATAAACCATTGCCTGCTATTAACACACAACCGGAATTAAACCAACAATCAAATCATAAACGACAAGTATCATCGTTACCTAAAATCATGACTCAATTCGGTACCCCACCACCACAAATGATCAATCAGTATAATAATCAGCAACCGATGCAACCTTCACATGATCAACATGATCAATCGCACATTCAGTATACCTATTTTCAAAATGGTACCAATGAATCAGCCGCTTCGTCACCTTTGCCCGTTGATTCGACCACGTCACATTACCTCAACAATGGTAATCCTTCTGATCCCACTCAAAACATCGTTACTTCTCCAACTCTTTTACAAAAAGTTCAAACTGCCACGGTTGAACAACATGAAATGGATGAAAAAGTATTGAATGCTAATAAAAATCAAAAGGTCCTTAGAAAGAAAGATTTGAATAAATATAATAATAATAAATATGATAAACGTGGTAGTTTACATGATGGTTACTATTCGAAACATCCACTTCAGTTTATTCCTTATAATTCTAGCTCCACAGGAGATTCTAACGCTAGCGATTATGATGACGAAGATAATGATGAATTGTCTTCAAATGAACCCGCTTCTCCTCCTGCTGTAGTAATTTCACCGGCAAATAATATCAAATTGGCTTACTATTCTTCACGAAGTTCACCAACTCGGTTACAACAATCACCATCACCATCGCACACACCTTCACCTCCTCATTCTCGTTCACGAACTTCCCCTTCCACCGCAAGTCATACTCCAGAACCAAAAAAGGCACCGTTTAACGTGCAATTAAGAGATTTTGTACTAGGAACTACCGGTGATAATGAGGAGTCTGCATCAAATAACTCTCAACATTCATTCAATAATGCCAAGGTTGTTAATATCAATGTCAATACGGATACCATTGTTACCACCAGCGAGAATCCTGACCTTACCGCTGAAAGTAATATCAGCTCGAATACCGCTTCTTCTGGTAGCATGATTTCCGATAAAGCTGCTGCTGCTGCTGTTGATGAGACCGAGAATGCTCATAGTGGTTCAAAATACCTTCCAACTAGTACTCAAGGGAATAAAGAAATTAAAAAAAAGATTAGTAAAATATCGTTGATCTCTTCAGATAATGATACTTCTTCAAAAGCAACGCCTCGAGATAATTTACCACCTTCACAAAGTTCATTCTCCAAAGATTCGGGATATCAATCTCCCGGTATTAATATTCCTGACGTTTATAAGAATCATAATGATTCCCCTAGTGTAAAAAATTCGATTACTTCATTTGATTCAACTAATATTCAAGGAGTTAGAATGAATGTACCTAATGTACCTTCAAACCATTTTAATACTTTTTCTACCGTTCAAAGACAATCCACGCCGCAAGTGTCACCTCATGATCAACGTCAACCAACCCGTGAGGAACATTTTCTATTTTATAAATCTAATGATAATTTTGTTCCTCCGATTCCTACGAATGTTAATGTCATCAATAATGGTTTCTCATCATCTCATAATCCTCCTGATATACAAATCAATTATTCCTCGTACAAAGTTGATTATAACACTTATGCTAAAACAATGAATGATTCCGACTCGGACTTTAGTGTAAATAGTGTAAGAAAAAATGTTGATGGTAATTTTAATCCCAGTCCTCAAACTCCGAACCCTGATAATGGTAGTGGCATATATAGCTTTAAGATGAGTAGTAATTCTTTAGATGAAAATACATTGAACAAGCGATCATTCTCTTTCACCAATGAGAGTCATTCAAAGTCATTAAATAATGTTAGTAGTAGACCGTACCTTTTCACTAATGAAGGAAGTACAAATTCATTGACTAGTCAGTCTAATAAGTCTAAATCTAACAGAGCCACCTTACCGAGTGATTTTATCTCTCCTTATTCTCAATTTCAATTTCAAAATGATAACGAAAAGCCAACTACGACAAAGAAAAGACCCGTCTCGATGCCACTTCAACCTTCTAAATCAAGCAAATCACCTACAAAATCTCGATTCAGTTTTAACTTTTTTAGAAAGTCAAAACAAACGAACAAGATCTATGTTCAAGCAACAAAGGAGTTGGAAGAGATGCATTTTCATGAAGCGCTTCGTTTACTTTCTCAAGTTCTGATCACTTATCCGAACAGTTATTCGGTAAGATGCGATAGAGCGTATGCCTCGTATCAATTAGAAGATTGGACGAGAGCTATCAGTGATTTAACCATCGCTATTAACCGCAGACCAAAAAGACCAAAAGCATATTCTCTTCGTGGTGAAGTTTACCGTTTGTTGGGTGATTATGATAAAGCTTTAATTGATTTAAACAAATCATTAAAGATACAAAAACATCCTTTTGCTCTCAGGTCTAGAGCTGAGGTTTATAGCGTTCTTGCAAGATATGACGATTCATTAAGCGATTTGGATACCGCTCTAGAGATGGAACCAAGAAATATTTTCACTTTGACGAGAAGAGCAAAAGTTTATTGTTCGCTCAATATTTATGGTGATGCTATCGCTGATTTAACGAAAGCATTAGCAATAGATCCCTCTCAAGCTTCGAATATATTAGCAAATCGTGGTGAAGTTTATCGATTAACCGGTAAATTTGAGGATGCCCTAAAAGATTTAGATATGGCATTGGCAATAGGTGAGAATAGTTTGGCATTGGAAAGGCGTGGCGCCGTATTAAAAGCGTTGGGAAAAGAAAAGGAAGCTTTGGCTGATTTTGAGAGAATCATTCAATTAAATCCACGTAGTTTCTTTGCTCATAAAAATCGGGCTGAAATATTGTTATCATTTGGTAAACATGATGATGCGTTAGTTAATTTGGAAGTGGCCCTTCAATTAGAACCAAAGAATTTCACCCTACTGAAATGTAGAGGTGAAATATTACATCTACTCGGATATTATGATAAAGCTATCATTGATTATGATATTGCTCTAACTATTGAACCAAATGACATTGAAGTGTTAAAAAACCGTGGTGAACTTCACAGGTTAGAGCAAGATTTTGATAAAGCTATTCAAGATTTTACTAAATGTTTGGAGATTGATCCTTCAAATGTTTATGCTCTTTCGAGAAGGGGAGAAGTTTTTCGCATGTTGAGAGAAGGTGCAAAAGCATTACGTGATTTAGATGAAGCTATCAACTTAGAACCTCATGATACTATATCAAGAGAAAGTAGAGGTGCCGTCAATAGAACTTTCCGACGTTATGAAGAAGCTTTAAAAGATTTAGATGAAGCTCTTTATTTGAATCCTGAAAGTGTATTTGCTTTGACAAATCGGGGTGCTGTGTATTACATGCTGAGAAGAAATAATGAAGCTTTAATGGATTTAAATAAAGCTTTATCTCTGGATCCAAAGAATATTTTCGCTTTGGAAACTCGTGGAGCTTTATATAATGTGTTAAAAAAGTATGAAGATGCTCTTGAGGACTTAAATTTGACTTTAGAATTAGATCCAAATAATTATTGGGCCTTATCTTATCGTGGCGAAGTTTTAGCTGCATTAGGTCGTAATGATGATGCTTTGCATGATTTAAATCGAGTTTTGCTGTCTTTGCCGGATTGGGGTTATCCTTTGGCTTTACGTGGTGCTGTTTATCGATCCATGAAATTTCATACACAAGCATTGTTGGATTTAGATCGTGCCATAAGAAATATTAGAGACAAAGCTTTTAATATTAGTTATGAAACCAAAGCTTTATGTAATAGAGGAGCCGTATATCATATTTTAGGTAGAGATCAAGAAGCTTTGGCGGATCTAAACAAAGTTCTTTTAAGAGAACCTAATGATATCTTGGCTTTAACTGAAAGAAGTACAATTTATTCTTCGTTGGGCGAGTTTGATGCTGCCCTTAATGATTTAAAAATTATCTTGAGATTTGAGCCTGATAATACTTATGCTTTAGAGCAAAAGAACCAAATTGAGCATGCAAAAAAATAACTTTTAATGTTAATGTATTTTTTATTTTTTAATGATTGTTTTAGATAGCATTTTATGTATATATATACATTTTTACAACATAATTATATTTTTTTTTTTTATTCTTTTCATTCATTCATCAATTATTTTTAATAGATTCGTATTTATTGTTTAGTATATATGACGTGGAAAATTACATGAAGATCATTTGATTTATATAGTCCATACGTTCATCATAAATAATAAAAAAAGTGGGTTCGTTTAAATCTTATGAATATTAAATCATAATTGTTGCTTTTATCGTTTCACTAGTCATTTTAATAATAATTTTGCGGCTCAGTTAGCCAAATTCTTTCCGGCAATTCTTTTTTGTTTGTTTGGTTAACAATCATAGTTCCATCCTACTATTAACTATAAAATTTGGACACTAATCACGCTTATATCTTTGTAAAGAACCATATTTATAGTTAGCACGTTTGACTAAATCAGTTAGCAAAACATTTAACATTTTATCAATAGTTTTAGAATCTTAAATCTCATTTAATATATAGTTTAAAATGCTTAAGTTTATATTATACTTTTTTATTCAAGTATTACTTTACATACATATTATCTATAATCTTATGCTAGTTTTTTCATATTAAAAAGTTTTATATTGTATATTAAGATACAATACTAATAAATTCTTTAATTAGATTAGTTTCAAAATAATATAATATTATTAAAAAATTTCTAAAAGTTACAAAATTTTATTAAAAAATAAGTATTTCAATATAATTTAAATAAAACAAAAAGATCTTATAATGATTAAATTTAATAGTTAAAATATTTCAAATCAACAGATAGTTGGATTTAAATTAAATTTAATACTATTATTTTTAGCAGAATTATTTGATTTACAATTGATTCTAAACAGATAAAATAATTTAAAATATAAATTTTATAAAACTTTAATTAATACTAAAAAGCTAATACAAATCTGTAAGAAAAAAAATTAAAATTAAAAAAAAAAATTTTAAAATCTAATATTTTATTTCTTATTAAAAAATATAAATGGAAATATATACACAAAATATATAATAAAATAATAATAATAATAATAAAATCTTTTTCTTACCAAATCTTCTAAAATTGTATATTTTAATTTTTTAAATATTTATTATCATCATTTTTGTCATCTTATTCATTATTATTCATCTTAAAATTTTCATCATTAATATCAATTACAAATATCAATACATTTTCAATATTTTATTTCTTTTATATTCTATAATATACTCTTTAAATTTTTATATTATAAATAATATTTTATAATACTATTTAAAAGTATTTGCAAAATGTAATTAATTATAATACTGAGCTCATCATTAAATTTTTATTTTCATTAAATTAAAATTATAATATTCAAATTGAATATAAACAAAAATATTTTTAGTTAAAAAAGAAAAAAAGAAATATTAATATAAAATATATTATATAAAATCAAAAATTTAAATTAATTAAAAGTATTGTTAATAAAAGAAATTGCAATTTTAATATCATGTGGAATTTGCTGATCAATAATAATCTCACATTAGATAATCTTTTAACTACATCAACAGTAATCAATAATAATTTCTATTTTATCTGTTTCTTTTATTACTCTTATATTTTTTGTATAATTTATTTATTTTGTTTATTCTATTTTATTTATAATTCTCTTAAT
>CAJVPQ010000687.1:0-24261 GCA_910591825.1 Funneliformis caledonium
AATTTGAATTTGAATATATTATAAAAGAAGACTCAGACGATACATTAATTAAATCTGCAAATCGTTCGATCATCGAATTTTTATTTATTACAATCTAAAAATTACAAACGAAGTGGTACAATAGGGTCTCACACCAGTGACAAATCAACCTTAACCCTAACTAATCTCAATTATAACAGATCATAACGTGGGGGTAAATTAATAAACCCAAAAAAATCATATGAATAAATTAAGAAAATAATATTCATTCAATTTTTTTTTTTTTTTTGATAGACCGAAAGGATGCGTGTGATGGTTGTGATGACCAAAAAAAAAAAAAAATTTTCCAAAAGAAGTCTATGATATGTTAAACTATAATTTAACCTTCCAAAAATCGATAATTTTTTTGATATATTAAACTATAATTTAATCTTCTGAGGGTTTGTCCTTTTTTTTTTATTAGAATATCACACAACATAGTAAAAATTATCGTTACTTTAAAACTTTTTTTGTACGAGTGAGTCATTTCAGTTAATATAAAAAAAAACTTTTTCCCAAATCATGATATAAAAATAGAACAAAAATGAACCACGTCCTTTAAATTAAAATAAAGGGATACTTGTAAAAAAAAATTAATCGGATTAATCATAAAGTACTTTTTAAAAAAAAAATAATTTACAATGAGAATTTCTTTTGTTGATATACTGTTATGTTGGTCAATTAATCTTTGCATATCGTTATACTGTACATACATATATATTAAATATATTTGACTATATAAATTTTTACTTTATTGAAAAGTTAAATATTCTATTACAACTGGGTTTATATTACAGAGTTAAAAGAAATAAAGAAATTTATAGTAGGTAAAATGTTTATAAAAAGAATGATTTTTTGCAGTCGAGTTTTTTTTTTCAGAGTAGTGATCATTACTGCAATCAAAGTTTAAAGAAAATTCAAAAAAAAAAATTATATCAAAGAAATAAAAAAAAAAACATTTACATTTTTTATTATACGTGATGGCCAAAATTCAAATTAATTTAAGGCGGCAAAATAGGAGGAAAAAAGAATATCAAAAGAATCATGATACGTTGAAGCGTATCGCTTCCTTACCACCGCAACCGTTAACGAAAGATCCTCTCATAGATGATTTCTATGGTGGTTCCTTAAACATTTTTGGACAATATCAATAAAATAATAATTAAGATTTTAAATCCCCTATCCCCTCACTTTACTACATCACCACATCATCTAAGAAAGAAATGATAAAATCCTATGTAATGTAAGAAGCTCTCTTTAAACAAATGGAAAGTTCGAGATATCTTTGAGATTATTGAAGCTGGTCACTATTCAATGAGTGATTCCTAAGGATGTGATAACCGCTGGTCACTGTCAGTTAAAAACTCGGCATACGGTGCGACCTTTCTCTGATGAAGAATCAATCGAGTACACGGAGCTAGATCTTTTGATCTTTCTTTCTTTCACTTTGTTAATTGATAGTTAGCATCATCCCAAAAATTAAGTTTTATTCATTTCTTAAATCACAACCTTTTCTAATCAATAATAAATAAATATAATTTTTTAATCAAGAAAAAATTTTTTTTTTTTTACGAAAATATTTTATAAATAAATGAATAATGTGTTGTCGCAATAGGCTGAAACATGTGATGAGCAAAAAAATCCCAGAATGCAAAATAAGTTACACTGATATTTTAAAATAATCTCTTTTTTTTTATTCACGTACCCAAACTTCAAAAGTCTTCAAACATCAATTTTCTGAACTTCTTTCAACTCTTTTTAACTCTTTGTTAACTTCAAATTGCGAGTGCTAACTGTTTGAGTGTATGAACATACATCGTAGCTTTAAAGATGATGAACAACAGAGTTATAAAAAAGTGCCTGCTTTTGACGGTCATCGAGTAAGTTTCATTCTGAATGTTTAATACCAAACTGTATATAATGAGTAGAAGAGTACTACTTTCTTGTGGGATTATCCTCTTGACTTGCTTATATAATTCTCTGTCCATTTTTCACTTTTGAAGTGAACTTTTATTTCATGTCCTTCACATGCGGAAATATTTGAATTTTTATCTAACCTATTTTATTTTATTTATTTATTTTATTATTTTTAAAAAATAAAAGGTTATTACCACAAAGAATTATTAACCTATGGTTTTATAAACTCTACGTCAAGAACGTATTTGCGGTAGATTATAATTTATCTAAATCTATTGACTGGGTGCTAGAAAATATTTCAGAAAAGCTCATTATCTAGTGAGTTGTTATGATGAGATGTGAAAAGAGTGATGTTTACAGTGTTGGTGTACTTTTATGGGAGATATCAAGTGATCGTGCTCCTTTTTATTGAAGGTGGACCATACGACACGAGTTTGGCTGAGAGATTTCACATCTAAAAAATTTGTAACTTTTTTTTTTCGTTGTTTGTATATTATTAGTTTAATAGTTGTAAAAGTCTTAATGCTTAGATTAACTTTTGATAATTTCATGATTATACTATTTGTTTATAATAAATACTTTTATAAAGTTTCATTTTAAATTTAAAGATTTTGGTTAGTTTTTTGTTAAGTTTGGGTTAGGGTTCAGGGTTAGGATTAGAGTTAGTTAGATTTATGCCAATAAAGAATGTGTTGCATATATAAAGTATTAATTTTCATTTATTATTTTTCCTATTGAACTTGATTGAAATTAGTAAACCATGGGATAATGTTAATATCGAATAACGTATTTATTCATGTCTTTCCTATGTATGTTAAAAAACCACGTTCATCTCACGTTTTACTCATTATGTACATCAATAAACATAACAAATTTTTCATCATAAAATTTACGATTCTAATTATTATTTTGCCAATTTTAATATTGATTTAAGAATGTTATTGTGAATTCTATTTTAATTGATGATTTATCTTTTATTTATAGGATTAGGAATTACTTTGCAAAAACATAGCATTAAATACGTTAAATACTATGACTGGATGTTTTTAGTAAAGAAATAGAAACTAGTTATTCAATAACAATTATAAATAATTCTTAAAATATTATTAATATTATTAATTATAATATTTTGATTTTCTGATTTTAATTTTTTTAATAATTATTTTTTATATTTATTAGTTGAATTTATAAACTAAAATTTAATATAATTTTATTAAGTAGATATATAATAATCAAATAAATCACTAAATATATTTTTATTATTTAAATATTTTATATTAAATATAATTTTCTTAATAAAATAAGTTTAAATTTAATAAAAAAAAATTTTTTTTTTTTTTTGAAATTTCTTTTATTTCTATTATAAAATATTTAAATAATATTTTAATAATATTCCTTTTAAATTTTTTATTTGATAATTTTAAACATCAGAAATATTTTATAAAAAATTTATAATCTTATAGATAATATTAAAAATATAATTTGTAATCTTCTTATTATACAAAGATGTTTATAAAATAAAAGTAAATTTTTTTAGATGAGTTTTTTTTATATATTTCTTTTAAAAGAAAATTCTTTATTGATTTTAGCTTAGAATGATTATTATTACTTGAAAAACGGCTATCAAAGAAACAGGGTTAGTGAAAAATGTTTTACAAAATGTCACACAAACCAAAAGGAAGTTACATGGGAGGAAGGAAGAATGAAACAACTCGGACAAAAAAAATCCCTTTAAATGAAAAATAATTTAGATTATAAGCTTTTTTAGAGAGAAAGGCAAATTTTTTTTTTTTTTTTTTTTTTTCAAATGAGTACTAGAGAGAAACTATGTTAATAATTTTTAAAGTAAAATATATTCTATTTTTTTTTGTAGTTTTCTCCTTTCTACTGCCTTATAGAATTAAATTTTTTTTTTTATACTATATATATATAATATATATAAAATAAAGGTTCATTACACCTTTAAAGTAAAAGTTTTATATTATTTACAATAAACATGTACACGAAGACATATGTTATGTAAACAAATTAATTAATCATTTTTTTTTTATTTTGTTTTTTTTATTCTCTTTCTTATTTTAAAATCTACATAAAAAAAAAAACCACATTAACACATGAACTGTCTTTAAATTTAAGTGAAAGTTTCTTTTGTATAAAAACTTAACAAATTCAATTGACGACCAATAATGAGACAAGTTATATAAGATCAGTTTTAAATACGCTTTCTTTTATCGTCGATCTGTGTTCTACTAGAAACCTTTATCAAATTTATGTTGTTTATATTATTAACCTGACATCAAATGTCAATTAATCTAATTAATCAACTTTTTACATAAATAATTACTTTATTAACAATTCGATTAGTTTTATTGATAGAAAAATTTAATTAAACAGTTTAAAAGTTAAGAAATGGGACTTTTGCAATAGAAAGGGGGAAACTGCCAAAAAAATCAATTTTACTTTTATATGCCAAATATTATTGAATTCTTTTTATTTTTCTCACCTTTCTATTGCAAAGTTCTCAAATCGTTCTTCGAAAAAATTTACATTTTTATCTATTATAAATATATACGGCAGAGAAGAAGAAGAAAAAGAATTTCGCAACCGCCTACGAATAATTCACTTCCCTCACTTCACTATATCACTACATTTAAGAAAGAAATGATAAATTCCTATTGTAAGAAGCTCTCTTTAAACAGATGGAAGGAGATATTTTTGAGATTATTGAAACTGGTCACTGTTAAATTCTGATTGAAAATTTCGTTAAAAAGTCGTGGATGTTTGAAGGAATCGAACTTTCGATCCTGTCATCGAGCTCTTCAAGATAAGAATAAGCCTACACCTAAATATCGAAAGATTCTTTTTGGTATGATGAAGTAAAAAACTCGACGAAGAATCGATCGAGTACACAGAACTAGATCTTTTGAGTTATTTTTGTTAAATGTTATTCTTTCTGCTTTTTTTATGGATAGTTAACATCATCTCAAAAATTAAGCTTTTATTTTTCTTTTAATTATAGATGCTTGCCGAAATCTTTTCAATAAAATTTCGTCAGTTTCGCTTTTGTCGTATCGGAAGGGTTTCGTCGTATCCTTATTAAACAAATATAATTTTTTTAATATAAAATTTTTTTACTATAAGAATGTTTATATGTCATCGTTCTTAACAGAAAAAAATTTTTTTTGTCTGGATTCTTCCCATAAGGTCATGTGGTGGTTACACCGTTATTATTAAATTACCTTTTTTTTTTTTTTTTTTTTTTTTTTCGTTTCTATTCTCTTTTCTTTTCAATTTCAAGCCCTCAAGCCCTTATTATTTTTTTTTTTTACTCTTTGAATTTCTTCAACTCTTTCAAATTATTTCTTAACTTCGTGCTGCAAGTGCTAATATAAATATATATCGTAGCTCAACGATGAAGGAAAATGGTTATAAAAAAGAGTCTTTCATCAAGTAAGTTTTCCTTCAATTTCATACTGAATGTTTAATACCAAGCGGTATATAATGAGTCTAGAAGAGTACTTGTTGTCCATTTTTCACTTTTTTAGGTGATAGTACTATGCTACTTATGATACACTCGTAACATTCAAAAACAACTTTCACTTCTTTCACTTGCGGAAATATTTGACTAACCAAATTTAATTTTTTAATTTTTTTTTTTTAAAAAAAAAAGATTATCACCGCAAAAAATTAAAAACCTATATCATAAGAATATGGTGTTTGGTAAACTCGACATCAAGAACGTGCCTGTAACCTATCAAAAGCCGGTAACTGGCAAGTCATCGTTCAAACAGTCTAGAGGTATAGACGAGGGGTCTAAAGATGGACTTTAGACCCTATATTGATCCAAAAAGTTTTGGTGTGCAAGAGTGACGTTTACAGCACCGGCATACTTTTATGGGAGATATCAAGTGGTCGTTGCTCTTGTTTTTTTCGGAGGTGGAATCAACTGTCGGTGAGAAAATTTCACAAGGTCTTAGATCGTTCAGAGCAAGAAGAAAAGCTCTCATGTTTGAAGTGGTGGATAAATAGTTGTAAATAGTCTTAATGCTTAAATTAATTTATTTGATAATGTTCATGATTATACTATTTGTTTATAATAGTTAAATTTACAATAATAGAAGTTTCAATGTTTTAAGTTTCAAAGAAATTGTTATATTTTACATTGTGCGAACATGCAACGATTTTCACACAAATTTGTGATGATTTTTCCTACACTTTCAATTAAAAAAATATTTAAAAGCGCGCAACTATCTATTTATCATTGTTTATTTAGATAAACTAATCTTAATATCTTTAATTGCTTAATGATCCATAAAAATAAATAAATAAATAAAAACTCTCTCAAGAATGCAAAAAATTAACCCTTCTTGAAAAGGTCAATTTGTTGTTATTCTCAAGGTAACATGAACATGCTCATGATTTTTAATTTCATTTTCTAAATCACTTGAACTTTGGGAATTTTCTACGTTATAGGTTACCAAGCATGATAAGATAATGAAAAGGATGGTTTGAATTGTGAAACCAATGATTGGATACACAAATTCGGTACTTAAGATTATATTGCTTAAATGTAGTGCGAATGCTATCGACACTAGTAAAGCGTTCCGTACGTGACAAAACGTATAAGGTTTTTCGTCTTTGGTTGAACTTTGCTTTCCTCTAACATGTTGGATTAAACGAAATGCGAAATAAACGTCTATCAGAAGATCGGCTATCGTTGCAACCATCAGAAATATCTTCCCGTGATTTAAAACTTTATCGCATGATGTATCGTGGTCTAATATTATCTGTGGACGAATGAATGCAGCATGTGTGATCTATAAAAAAAAAATAAAAAAATAAATAACGATCATTCGTTAAATTCAAAAAAAAAAATATGAATTTGTTTACAAGAATAGGATTATCGAGATGATTTAACTTACATATAATACACTTCTTGTTAAAATTAATCCATATAAAATGAAATCCGATTTCTTAATTAACTTCAGGTTCCTAATCATGAAAATGAAGAAAGATATCACAAAAGCGAAATCCGTCATTATTTGAGAATATATGACAGACGCACATATTGATAATGACGTGGTATTCCTCATCGCAAGTACAACTATATTCGATATGCCTAATGTCAGTCCAAAGGTATTGAAAATGATTCGAATGAAACTTGTTATTTTAGAATTATATGCGTAAAATGTCAGTGTGGATTTCACGAGGTTATGTATGAATACCTATTGTAAAAAAAAAAAAATACGTAGGAAAGAACTCAATAAATACTTGAATGTTTTATTTATTTATTTATTTTTTTTTTTTTGTTTTAATAAAAAAAATGAATTTACCAAAATCATTATTATTGTGGCCGAAAGGAAATAGTTGAATTCGAACGTAGTGGTATGCATCTTTTATCTTTTACTATTTTATTTTATTTTTATTTAATCGTGAAGGCCAGAGTTTAATGATTTTAATGCTTCTATATATATACAAATATTTCATGATTAATTCAAAATTGCTCAATTGAATCATACCGACTTTTCGTAAGAATTTTTTTTATGATTTCCGGAAAATTAAACAATACTAAACATTCATTTCAAATATGATTTTTTCGTAACACCTGTTGCACTTTCATGAATTTTTGGGAAAAATGAAACAATACTCAAATAAATTTGAACAATACGAATTTTAAGAAAAACCAGAAATGAAATATATATACATGTTCATACTGTAAAGATTTGAATTATTTTTCACCCAAGTATCCTAAAAAAGTGTCACTTATCCTCGGGCATTGCAAAATTGATATTGTGTGCTAAATTAATCAAACGAATACCATAATCCATATTCATAATCAATCGTCAGTTTGAAAATTTAAAAGATATGAATTTATTTTTGCTAAATATATCTCGTTAATTACATAGTTGTTGGTTGCAATTGAACGGATATTTTTAAATCTCGCAATTCATTAATTATCAATTTATACTTGGCCTAACGTTAATATTCGTTTTCGGTTCAAATTTTTATGGTATATTAGAATAAAATCACTTTAATATAACCTGAAGGCTTATTATATGTTGAAATTTTCTTTAAAAAAAAAAATGGTTTACAACTTTTTTTTAAAAAAAAAATTGGTTTATTAAAAAAAAAAAAAAGACTAACCGTAAAAAGAAGAAATTCATTAAAATAGTTGTAGTTCCAAAAGTTGGGTTCTTGGATAGATCTTCATGATTTCGGCCAGAATTGGGAAAATTGGGTAATAAAATGCATGAATTAAAAATAAATAAAAATTGATTGTAAATGTTACAGTAATTTATGCCAAAAAAAAATTGGAAAATGACGGAAACCAACTCACTCAAAAGAAAAAAAGCTTTAGATCTCGAAGAAGACAATTATGTTCCTTATGTTCCAATTAAGCAAAGAAGAGAAGTAAAGCTTCAAAAGCTTGCTAGTCAAAGGCGTCTTCCCGAATCGCAAAAAGACAGTGAAGTTGACGATGAAATTGAAGAATCGGTTAAAGCTGGTCCTAAGGCTAACGTTAGTTTGATTGATCAGGCTGTGGAGGTCAAAAAGCAAAAAATGATAGAGGGTAAATGAATCCTTTCATCTTTTTATAATGACTTTGATCGATACTTTTGATTGAACTAAATTTTTTTCTTCTTTAGATTCTTTCAAAACTGATTCTGAAAAAAAACTCGAGGAGGAAAAGGCTATTATGGAAGCTGTCGCTCAACGAAAGCTTTTGGCGTCAGATCGAGAACTTGCGAAAGGAATTATTTATACTGAACCAATGAAGACGACGTAAGTGCATTTTGAATCAAGTATTTATTCACGTTAGCTTTCTATTAATGGTTCATTCTAATTCAGTTGGCACACGCCTCGTCATATTCGTGAGAGACCTCAATCTGTCCATGATGCAATTCGTCAGAGATATCATATCCTTGTTGAAGGTGAAGATGTTCCTCCACCCATAAAGCATTTTAGGGTACGTCTTTGATATACACATCTTAATACTTTACCTCTCATAAATCAAAGATCGTTACTAAACTTTCCATTAGGATATGAAATTTCCTTCCGCTATGTTGAAATACTTGAAATCTAAAAAAATTCATCGACCCACACCTATTCAAGTTCAAGGTCTTCCTGTTGTGTAAGAAAAATTTAATGAGAATATTCATATATTTTGTCTTTTTAAGTGTTGACTTTTATTTTACTTGTTTTCAGGTTGGCTGGAAGAGACATGATTGGAATTGCATTTACAGGATCTGGAAAAACCTTGGCTTTTTCTCTACCATTAGTGATGTTTGCTTTGGAAGAAGAATGCAAATTACCATTGATTAGAGGAGAAGGTCCAATCGGAATGATTGTTTGTCCATCGGTTAGCAATTATTAAAATTATTTATTTATTATTATACAATATTGTCTTTGATTATTAACAAAAGAAGTTTTTTATCAGCGTGAATTGGCAAGACAAACTCATGAAGGAATCTGCTCAATGATAGACTTTTTAGTTAGAGATGATTTTCCAAAGTTGCGACCTTTGTTATGTATCGGTGGTATATCTATGTCGGATCAACAGAATATCTTAGCAGAAGGAATACATATTGTGGTTGCGACTCCCGGAAGATTGATGGACATGCTAGAAAAGAAGAAATTTAATCTGGATCTGTGCAAGTACGTTCATAATGTAACTTGTTATACTTGGGACCTCTCGCAAGCAAAGGGGATGGCAACGTTTATCGAAAAAATCAATCTAAATCACGTGATCGATTTTTGAAGATCACTGTAGATTTTAAATTCAATAAGCAAGCAACTACAGATTTGTTGAAATGCGCCCTTTTTTTTTACGATGAGAAGCAGCAAAATTTTTTCTTTCAAAAATCACGTCCTATTTACGATCGGAATTAAATATTCTCTGAAAGGTTAGATTGTGAGCATATGTACATCATGAAATCTCGAAACCTGATTGACCTGCACATCCCTTTTTGCTATGGGGTCCCACGTTTGATGGATAATCTTTTCTAATTAAGATTTGTGATTCTAGATATTTGTGTTTGGACGAGGCTGATAGGATGATTGATATGGGTTTTGAGGATGATGTTAGAAATATTATGTCTTATTTTACGGTAAGAGATTATTACAATCTTTTGTGCTTTTTTTTTTTTAATATTTGATGATAATTACATTTAATTAATTCGAATTAGAGTCAACGCCAAACCTTACTATATTCAGCCACCATGCCAAAGAAAATTCAGGATTTTGCACGATCCGCGTTAGTCAAACCTGTGATTGTTAATGTTGGTCGTGCGGGCGCTGCCAATTTGGATGTTATTCAAGAAGTAGAATATGTGAAGCAGGAAGCAAAGATTGTATATCTCTTAGAATGTTTGCAAAAGACACCACCACCTGTAACTATTTCCAAGTCATTTATGATTAGTATCATGATTTTTTTTATCTTAGATTACATATTGATATTTTATCTTTGCGCTTTGTTTTAGGTACTTATTTTTGCAGAGAATAAAAATGATGTGGATGATATTCACGAATATCTATTGGTAAAAGGAGTTGAGGCTGTAGCTATCCACGGAGGCAAAAGTTTGTAACACGATATTTATAATTATTTAATGGATCATTTTGAAAAAACTATCTCATACATTCATATAAATTAGGTCAAGAGGAACGTGAATTTGCAATACGAGCATTTAAAGAATACAAGAAAGATGTTTTGGTTGCTTCTGATGTTGCTTCAAAAGGTTTAGATTTTCCGGATATTCAACATGTTATCAACTATGATATGCCAAAGGAAATTGAAAATTATGGTATTTATTTGCGATGAAAAAAGTTCTTTAATATTATAATTTCGTAAACATAACATTAATGATAATTTAGTACATAGAATTGGTCGTACTGGTCGTTCGGGGAAGACAGGTGTGGCCACAACATTTATTAATATGAATTGTTCTGAGCAGATATTGCTCGATTTAAAACATTTACTGCGGGAAGCCAAACAACGAGTTCCCCCTGTATTAGAAGTTTTGGAGGATCCAACAGAAAAATTCAAAGACTTGTGTGGAGGTATGATTACAAATCCACTCTTTTTTTATATCAAATATCATCATGCTAATAAAAGTAAAATTCCACAGGTTGTACATTTTGTGGCGGTCTCGGGCATCGTATCGCTGAATGTCCAAAGCTGGACGCTCAGAGAAGACAACAACTTGGAAATATCAGTCGTGGTGGTGCTGGTGGTGGTGGTGGTGTTGGGGATAGAGGTGGTGGCGAGTATTAATGAATTTACACTAATGAGATTCTGAAGACACTATTTTTTTGGTTACGTGTTGGTGTTGGTTCGGACACTCGTGATAATTCCTTGAAACGTATATAACGGAGGAAAGGTAACACTTCTTTACGAAAAACAAAAAAAAAAAATTTAACAAATAAGTAAAAATGGGTCGATCATATACAGTATATATTATACGATTGATGCATTTGTTTGTAACTGTAATTAAGTTATGCTAAATCTGGAAATTGATGTTCACAATGTTATTGTGATTTATTATTTATAGGATTAGAAGTTAAATATATAATAAAATAATAATAGTTTCAACAATTACCAATTATCCCTTTAAATCAATAAATGGTAATATTGAAATTGAACCCTATTCGTGGCCTTAGCCCTCTTCATTGTTGATAGGTTGTAGCCTTCATTGACATGCCAAGTTAAACTAAATTGTATAAATACGAAAATGGCAAATATTGCGAAATTCTCATTTTGAAGATGACGGCATGAATAAGCCTAAACTTTATCTGGTCAGATGGATTTGTTCACAAGAAGGAGAACCCGATACAAAATGCAAATGCAAACTTGTTTAACATCTGGTTTATGTTTGTTTTCCCCTTACGTTTCAAAATTTATTTTTTTTTTTTTATATATCCATAAATATTCCCCTTTTCCAATCTTGAGTGAATTTTTATTATCATTTTCCAATGACTTCATCTAACTCGATTATTCAGTAAGAAAAAAAAAAATTTTTTTTCATCTCAATTTTGATATCATTTTGTTTATAAATAACCAGCTAACCGTAATTTTTTTTTGCTTTTTTTTTTTTTTTTATTTTTTTCCTTACCTATTGTGGTACTTATCATTATTTTTTATAAACAAAATTAAATAAATAAAAAATTTTATTAATGTTTATTTATTTCAGGAGAATATTTCGTAGAGTCTTCCTTAAAAAACATAAAAAATCAAGGGGACGTACAACACGACCCTCCAAAATACCACAAAATGATAAAGTTAATCCAAGTGTTGCAACATCCAATGATATTAGTACAATAGACACAACAAATTATTATAATAACAATAATATTAAGACATTTAATAATAATGATGAAATTGATACAAATAAATTCACTCCACCATTTGTGATGTCACCCCCAAACAGAGCAAGTACAGGGCAACCTCGTAGAGATTGGCGTAGTGGATATAAACCAATTGACGAACTTATTCAAGAAATTCGACTGGAATTTCCATATCCTTCTCATAATTTAAATTGGATTCCATACGATGAATTTGTGGGCTCCAGATTAATCACCCAAGGTGGATTCTCTTCGATATTCGAAGCCATGTGGAATAAATCCGGTCAAACCGTAGCGTTAAAGTGTTTGAAGGATTCACAAGATCTTAGTAGTGATTATTTAAATGAGGTAAATATTCGAAACTAAATTTTTTACTCCATTCATTATTTCAATATCTAATAAAATTTTTTTTTTTTTTTTTTCAAGATAAAGACGCATTGGGGTTTATTCTCGCAACCACAATTTTTACGTTGTTATGGTATTACACAATATCCAATCACTGGGGAATTCATGATAGTGTTACAATATGCATCATTTGGAGATTTGAGATTACACCTTCAGCGTAATCGTGTTTCAAGTTGGAAAGACAAGATTCGAATTCTCAAGCAAATCGCTCGTGGACTTGCTGAGATGCATAAGAAAGATTTGATTCATGGAAATTTACATAGCGGTAATATAATGAATATTGATAAATCACATTTTGTCATTGGAGACGTTGGACTTTGTGGACCGGCCAATCGTAACATACGCAAAAAAGCGGTTTATGGAGTTCTTCCTTATGTTGCACCGGAACTTTTTAGAGGGATAGGATCCTCAAAGAAGGTTGACATCTACAGCTTTGGTATTATAATGTGGGAAATTTGTTCTGGAATGAGACCTTATGCTGGTACAGCCCATGATATCAATATGGCAAAAGATATATGTAAAGGGAAAAGACCACCTGTTCCACCTGGAACACCTTCCTTTTATTCCGAACTTATGAAAAAATGTTGGCATCATAATCCAAATGAACGACCCGATGCACCTGAAGTATTAAAAACTGTTTATCACTGGTTGGTAAATGATTCACTGGATGAATTTTTGCGGAAAGGTGGATCAACGATCTCGTTTAATAATGTGTCAAATGATCGAACGCACCCGGATGCAATTTATTGCAGTAGGTTATTAGATTTCCCTGAATTAAGAGAAGAACGCAGGCGTCAAATTCTCGCACATTCACGTGCGGACCTGAAGAATAATAGTAATAATAATAGTAATCGTAGTAGTATAGATCAAAATAATTCATTGAGACCCCCACAAATTTATAAACCACTCCTATCAAAATCATCTGAAGATACATTAAGATCTAGAACTTCTCAAAAAACAGACAATACTTCAAAACAATCTTTTAATACATCTATTCCTCGACCTTCACAACGTATAAATAATTATTCAAAAACTCCGCAAGAAAGGTATAATAATAATTCTTCTCAAGATTCCTATAATTATTCAAAATCATCTCAAACATCATACTATGGTCATACGAAACCTTCCCAAAATATTTTAGAAAATCATAATTATTCTAAATCACTACAACATAGTCCTATAATTCCGACACAAACAACTCGTCCAGAACTTTTTGGTAAATCTGAATTATCAATAAATCCTAAAGGTCCTGTAAGTGGATTGAGTGTTTTCATACCTGATGATGATGTTGAAACCCTCACTTCATTCTGGTCTATGGAAGGACCTAAACCCAATGACAAGAATTCAGCTAATAATTTCAGATTATAATAAAAATTTAGAATAATATATTATATTCCTGGCGAATATAATTTTTTTTTTTTCCGAACATAGATGCATATTCAATATGTATATACATAGGTTCTTGGAGAGGTTTTTTGGATATATAATGGAATTATTTATTATTATTTATTATTTATTGATATATATTTGTAGATTTACATTTATATACATATTATTTGGTTTTTATTATTTATTTATTTATTTTATTTATTTATATATATAGATAAATTTATTCATTCATTTTTTTTTAATTATAATAAACCAAATATTACAAAAATATAAAAAGAAAAAAGAAAAAAAAATTTAATGGTATATATTATATAACCGATTATTAATCAATAATAATAATATAATTAATTTTATTGTCTATAAATAAATATTAACTTCTATTCTATTAGTCAAAACTTTAAATAATAAAATTAAAATTATTTATTTTGGTTAAAGTTAGTGAGTTTACATATAATCTATTTAGTTATAAACAGAGTAGATATTGACCAGCCTGCGCCGCACGTCACATGAAATTCAGTTTGACACGTATGATTTACTCGCGTAGTCACAAGTCAAAATTAGTTAGTATATAATATACATGTACCTTTGGTAGACATGTTGTCAAGAAAGAAAACAGCCAAATCTGTACGGTAAGTAATAAAATTGATAGTTGAGATAATGGGTTTTAACGTACAACTAGTTCCCTTTGTTACAGTGCATACCAGAATAACGCTATTAAAAAAGACCCAACTGGAGGACACACAACAATCAAGGCGCTTCTTTATGAAGAGATTAAGAAAATACCAGAATGGGAGGTAGATAAATACATCGGGAAAAAGCTAATAAAAAATGTCAGTGCGTACGTAAAAAGGTGTCACCCATACATAGATAATACAAATTTTTTAGAAAAGGGCGAAGAAAAAAGTGCAAGGAAAACTATTAGAGAGTACCTTTATCAATATATTCTAGAGAGAGACATTGATGACTCAGATTTAGAAGATACAATAAATACAGCAGGAATGACGTATGTTTGCGTTATTTTAATTCTTAAATCATTCACATTGTAAGTAAACTCGTTTATCTTTTGGGTAGGATTGAAGAGCAAGATGAAGAACTTGGTGCTCTTATAGCAATTGATGAGAAGGAATTAGACTATATATCACTCCTAAAAGTCAAAGTAGACAACCCAAAGATCGTTGATTTTATATCTAAAGATTTCGATGACATTATCGAAAGGCTCAACAAACTCGGTCAGAAGTTATCAATTGAATCACATATGAATTCTTATGTAACCGGATTGCAACGATTAAAATTTGCATTCAAGAACACCGGTATGATTAAATTTGTCATTACATATTAAAAATAAAATGATTTAATAATAATCTAAAATGTCTACTATAGTTCCAGCAGTTGGAAGTCGTAAGGTTCATTTTGTTGAAAACGATGATCGTTTTAATCAAATCGATGATGCATCACGTGATCTAATGGAAAATTATGTAAAGAAGGTTCCATTATCTTTTACATTTCCAGGAATGGTTGACGGAAAAGCATATATTATCGCCACAGTAAATCTGCCGAGGGGAACATTGGTTCATAACTTGCCAGCTGAGTTTAAGAATTTTCCAGTGCTGATTGATTATGGAACTATGAGAGCATCAACAGCTAGTGATGAATATCGCAAATATCAAAATCTCAAGCCAGGGATTAGTAATTCTCTTTTCAATTGATCTGACTTTTTTAATATTTGCGTAGGTGCTCCGGGAGACTCTGGTGCTCCAGTCTTCGATCAAGATGGTCTCCTTTGGGGAATTTATCAATATACCTCAGAAAGCGTAAGTTCGTCTGGTGTTGTACCTATTGATCTAATTTTAGAAAGAATCTACGACAGAGAAAATATAGAATTTGAGTTATTTACGAGTGAAGAAAATAATATTTACCACGTAAAAATTCAATAGTGAAGAATTCGATTCAATCATTATTCAATTAACGATTGATTAAACGATTAATGCAATATGTTCTCATTATTCTTTTTTATTAAATTAGATGCACAGCTTTACTAGTTCTATATTTTAAGATAAAAATCGCATAAGGATCAATAATATAACTTTAAATAAAGTTATTTGCATTCAAATATTTAAAATTTGGTTTAAAAATTAAGGGAAAAGCATTAAAAAGATATTGTAAGATAACTTAATTTTTAATATAAATAAAAGTTTCGTAACTTTGTTGTAAAGACAAATGTATACCTATAAAATATTTATACATTTAAATTATTTGTTTATAAGACAAAATGTCAACCATGAGCTGACAAGAATGTCAGCGTGAAGTTGACCTTTTTGACCAGCCTGGCTTGCCATATAAAATGTTCGTTTTATTTTTGAATATCTACTGAGAATAGTAGAGATATCTGAAATCCTTCCACGCCTCCAAATGTTACTACACCTTCAATTTTACATCGATAATCAATTTTTTTTTTCATAAATCATTTTCCTATTAGTCATTTTAATGGCACATGATCAGAGAAAGTGTGACAATGTGTAACTATTGTGTAACTAGTATCTCAAAATTTAACGGTCGAGACATGGTTATATATGGTGATGTAGTATGCGACCAATGAAATAGCCTAGCGTGAGAAAATGCTTAATGATTACAAGTTCCGATGTACAACTGGCTTGTTTTGGAAAAAGCTTATAAATGAGTTCATATATTTGTCATTTATATTATGAAATTTTTTTTTTTTTTTTTTTTGATTGTTTGGGAGAAAAGGTTACTATAATTAAAAAACATGTAAGGGGTTATTTTTATTATTTGTTCTCACGCTAAAATCTGTAAGGAAGTTTCTTCCCTTTCTATTGCAAAGGGCCCATATGGAAGTTTGCTATTAAAATCGAGTTTCAAATATAGCTTATCTCCTCTTTGTCCTTCATGTGATTGCACCTAATAAGAAAAATCAATCAGCTTTATTCTTGAATAATGTCTTAGTATAAACCATACGAATCCATTCAATTTCACATGATTATGACAATTATTTTACAAAATTCCAAAAATTGTTTTCATGTAAATTTCAATTGAACCCATCCACAGATAAAGCTACAGTATATAATGTAAAAAAAGTTAATCAAAATTATACACAAATAATATCAGATATAGATAATGAGAGCAATCTTGTTATCATTCAAAGTAAATAAACTTCTGAATGAATAGTATAAATAGTTAGTTATCTTTGCTGGATCTAACCTTAATTAATAAAGAAAAGCAGGCGTATGTCCAGAAGAATCTACGTGAGACCAGTGAAGAAAGTCCAAAAGTGCTTCTAATTTCCAATGCTAGTTACTACGTGAAACTCTATCAATGATATATGTCAGACAATAGATATGTGGCAAGAAAAAGTCAAAATGATGTATAATAATGTGATAGGCATTATCATTCACTCACACATCTATCTCTATTATGAAGCGTTGAAACTTAGGAAGAAGGGTAATAAACTGTCTCGTGTCTAGCAAACTTGGTAATGTCAATATCAATAAAATAGGAAAGATGGTTGCTTATAAGAATATTTGAAAATAAAATTTAGGCATTCAATTGTAGCATCACAGACAGTATATTATAATTAAAATAAAACTGAGCCAATTAGTAACTTAATTATTTTTTTTTACTTCCTCAGCAAACAGTTTCCCATTATGCATTTTGTAATATGCTAACTACACAAGTTCATCATAATCTACATTAGGATCATATTTTAATGCAGAAGGCAAATATTCATTAGGGTTTTTGTTTTCACCTGTTTTGATTTTGATAAGGAAAGAAGATATGTTAAGACAAGCCAAGAAATGTTTGAAACCATTCATGTATTTACTATTATATAGAGAAAATTTTTACCAAAATTATTTAGTCGATTTTCACACGTTTCGTCTTTATTAATCTTCTGACTTTGCAGAACAAGAAAACAACAATAAACAAATATCCTTACAAGAATCAAAGCAATTGCTGATTCTAACATAGTTGATTTTAACAATTGTTGCATCTTATTTCAAAAGATATAGTTTATTTTCTGATAAGATACGATCAAAGCTTGTTTATAATAAAGTTTATTATAATAAATTCATGTTATATAGTGAGGTATTTTTTATTTAATTTTAGTACACATTATGATGCGTCCAAGTTGTTCAATGAAATAAAAATAATCCTTTCATAGGACCACATGAGTGTGAAATTAGATTTTCTAATGTAACATATTTTAAGACCAAGAAAATAGTTGAATATATTAATGCAGTGATGTGTACTTGAAAGATTAAAAGCACCCTTAAAATCACTTTTGAAAGGGTTGGAAACATAATTCTCTAATAAATTCATTTGGGTTGGAAGCTTCTAATCAAATTTTATATTATTAGAAGCATAAGATGTATATCACTGCATTAACGTAAGTTTTTTTAGATAGACTGATTATGTTGTTTTAGTAATTAGTAATAGACTAATAGGTTTTATATTTATTATATTACTATAAATAGGTAACTGACAAACAGTCATCATAAAATCATAATATATATGCATTTTTTTTAAAAAAAATAAAATAAAGAATCTTCTTTAACTTCATTTTTATTTTTTGAGAACAAACCATTAAAATAATTTTTTTTGAAAAACTTAACTTTGTTTTTAAAAATAAAATATTTAAAAATTTTTTTTTAAAAAAATCTTTAATACATTAGAATATAAAAAATGTAATTTTATTATTATAAAATAAATTCAACTAATAAAAACCTTTATATGTAAAAAACGTAAAAAGTATTATCAAATTTTATTTTATTCAAATATCTTTATGTTAAGCCTTATAAAGATTAAGTTTAAGAATAAACATTAACATTATTTTGCAAATTAAATTTTATATAAATATAAAATAATATATAATGATGTGATATTCCATTATTTTTTAATTCAGAAACAAAGTAACTATTTAACCATACTCATTACAGTCAACTCTTGATATAGCAAACTCTTGATATAACGAATTTTTTGAATAAATATAATAAAAATACTCTTGTTATAGTGAATTGGCTAATCAATTCTCTTAAAATCTTTATTATAGCCTTATAGTGAAGTTGAAGTCTAGGACATAGAATTCATTATAATAAGAGTTAACTGTATGTATCTATTGCTAATGAATACTCAGAAGATATTGATAATGATAAAAATGATGAATTTTTAGATCATCTTTTTAGTAAACAAAAAAGAGTATAGAAAATAAAGTAGAGTTATATCTTAAAACTCCTTAAGCAGAATGGAAGTAAGATATTCTTTTTTAGTAAAAGATATATTTTCAATAATAAGTTGTATAATTTTTAAATTATCAGCTAACAAATAGTATTCTTAGACATACAAAATGACATTTTCAAATTTAGCCAAAATGGCTAGAAATTATCTTACTATTATAAGTAAATAGGTTTATTGCATACAATTATTAATAATAATACTATTAAGTATTAACTAATAAACTGATTTTATTTAAGCTACAAGTGTTCCAATAGAATGAATATTTTTTGGTAAAGCTAATTTAGTAGCAATAAAAAGAAGCAACCTTAAAATATATACTATTTGTATATGTATATATTTGAAATCTTGGTAGGCATAAAAGTAATTTAGACTGATCAATTTTAATTGAATAAATAAAAAAACATTATTAAAGTGTAAATTGTCAATTAATTTTACTATTGTTTTGTCAAACATAATAAAATTTATATAAATTCAGTTTAACTCAGGTTATTTGAGTTAAATTATTGAGTCAAATTTGGGTTACATAGTTGATTGACCTGAAAATTTGAGTTGAATTATATGAATATTCGAGTCAAGTTCAAACATCCTCTTAAACCAGACTTAATCCGACCCGTATAAAACACTATTCTCTGATACATTAATATACAGTTTTCTTACTTTCTTTAGGTTTCCAGATAGTAAAATTAGTATTAAATATTACTACTTTTGGACAGTTTTTTTTGCTTCAGTTTCAGTATTTACACTTGTTTGAATTTTTTTTGTGATAATCCTCAAAATAATTGCTTTCAGATATTCTCAAATATCTCTGGATTGAGTGATTATATCAGAATATTTTAGTCTTATTTGAAAGAGCAGAATATATCAAATCTATATATCAAATATGATAAGAATCTGATTGTTAGATATTAAGCTATTTATATTCAAATTCATTATGGCAAATCATTTTTTTGCTTTTTTACTAACTCTCAAAGCTATTTCATTTTTTATCATATTAGAATATAGTTTTCTCACTTCCTTTAGATTCTCAGATGATAAAATTAGTATTTGGATTTATTACTTTTTGGACAGTTCCTTTGATTCAATTCTGGTATTCACACCTATTTGAGATTCTTTTATGATGAACCTCAAAATAATTACTTTCTGATTTTCTCAAATATCTCTAGATCGTGTGATTGAATTTGAATGAAAAATCAACACAAACTCTTATCTGACTATCATGCCAAAAACTAGAGTAAAAAATTATACTTAAACTATCACTCACCTTATAATAAAAACAAATGAACACCACTTAACAACTATAACAAACAGTTTATTAATTCTTCTACAGAGTCTAGCAAATAACTTTATTAAATAATAATGAAAATAATAACAAAAAACAAAAAGTTTTTTCAGAAAATATGAAAACTCCCCTTTTAATAATGTCTCCAAAATTGTGAAAAAAGTATTCTCACTAAAAGCACTAATGAAGTACCTTCTAATACCATTAGCGAGAATACTACTAAAACTATAGAAGTGGATATTGATAATACTACTACTTTAGCTTCTAACTTAAAAACAATAACACAACAAATAATACAACAAACTTCCTTTCTTACTATAAACAACTCTATACATGCAAATCAACAAATACAAAATAATACCAATAAATCAAATAGTGTAAAAATAATAACTTCTACTACTAAAAGAAAAAATAAGCAAACTTAGTCCAATGAAGTGAACAAAGTAGTAGTTTCTTCTTCAAGGCACATAAATATAAAAGATCAATATTTCAATATCATCACTATGCTTATATGATTTTATGCAACTGATAATACAGCTAACATAAAAGGAAAGTTAATTGCAGAAAAATGTAATTTTATCAACACTTTCTTTATTCACTTTACTAGCTTTCAAGAATCAAACTACATTTCTAAAAATAGAAAATTTATCATTTATTTCGATACTCTGGAAAATTTAACATATGCTGTTACAAAGGTATAAGAAATATAGCATAATCTAATCTTCTTAATTGTAGATCCTAATGCTAAACAAATGAAGATTAACGCTAAAAAATGTCACACATTCAAAGTTTCCCTTTTTTAAATCTGAAGTAGTTAGAAATTTCTTTTCTAAATTTAGTATGATTACCCACTTTATGATTATCAGAATATCCTAACAAATTGCTTTCATTATATATGAATATAGTGATACAATTAAAATCTTTTATAATGAATATTGATCTGTTTCTTTTCTCTAATTTAAATTAAGAGTTGAACCAACTGACTTAAACCTTATATAAACTACTCTCTGTCAACAATTTGAATTTAAGTTTATTAGCTTATCTTTTAATATAGATCAAAGAACCTTACATAATTTTTTAACCAACATCAAAGCTAAATCTTGCTTTATTTCTCATGATACATAGTATTATTTAAATTTATTAATTTTGCATTCTCAGAAGATATGGATACAGCTGCTACTCAAGAACACAAATTCAAGGGTAACATACTTTACTGGATGGATCTAGCTAATAAACATTATAGAAAATGCAGATTACCAGATCATGAAATCAAAGATTGCTCTAAAAGAAACCTATCTAATCCTTACAAACCTCTTTATAATCACTTCAAATCTAAAAAATATAGACCTTCATGCCTTTATATATTTGTTAATACTCAAGATAACTTTTTATATGCAGATGTTATTAAATCAAAATCACCCATTTACAATAAGCAGCTATTGAATTCAATATCTGATCAACTATCATCATCCTTTAATTATTCAGATCATACTAACCAAAAAAGTTAAAGATTTAGAAAATAATTTCAAGCTTCTCTCTAATATACTTAATGACATCAAAAAAGAAGTCTTAACTCAATAAAGAATCAAGAAGATATTGATCACTGTCTTATTAGATTCAAACTCTTTACAGATATTCCAGAAGAAAATGATGATGTAGTATTACTTGACTAAACTATTACTAAAGAATCATTACATTAACATTAAAACTGGCAAAAACTAACAGATCTATCGAATATGACATATATGCCAAATATAATATATAGGCCAAATATGCCAAATATGCCATATCTGCCAAATCTGCTATATCTACCAAATAGAACACACTTATTATTTATTATATTTCTATTATTTATATCATTATTATCATTTATTATATATTTAACATAATTAGCATATCTGTTAGCTCTATTATTATTGTCAGTAATATCATAAATACCATAGATTTTCTTTAATTATAATTTTTCTATATAAAAGACATGAAAATGCCTTGGAAAAAGGACAGATTCCAACAAGTTCTCAACATTGTATTCAATATACATTTAAAAATAATAAACACTCTTAACATTTTACAAATATAAAACTTATAATTTTATTCTTGTTAACTAAATAAACTCTCTAATAAACAGCATGTCAAGTTGATTGGATTTAAGTCATAGCTACTGTCTCCCTGATTTCAAATTATAGTTAACTTATTCGACGAAAAGAGTAATGTTAACAACATTCAAATCCTAATGATGAAATCCTTCAATATCTAATAGTATTACTATAGATACAGAAGACCCTTCAAATAAATTAGCCAATCCATTAAACTTGAAAAATCTATTAAACTGTCTCAACTTATTGAATGAAACATTTCTCAACTTTAGTTTTCAAATGCAAATATTAAAACAATATATATACAAATAAAAATTCTTACATATAGGACCATTTTCAGTCTCTTTTGCTAACGTAGTAATAACTAGTTGTTATACGTTTAATTTCTATAGTTAGATAGCAATAGTAATTCTACTAGTGATTATTACCAAAGCCTGACAGGACAACTGGTTAGTCTGGTAAAATAGGATTTTATGACTTTTTTTCTTATTAGACAGCTTTTTTTATTTTTCTATATCTGTATCTTCTTAGAGGATTTTCATGTAAAATTTTACTGAAAATGATTATTCTTAATAAATAAAAGCATTATCGCATTTTAAAAAAAAATGTGATTAGATTTAGATATTTTTACTTATCTGAAATATCAAAACCTATTGCATCTGCATATTAAATTTGATAGGAACTGGATTGATAGATATTAAGATATTCACGTTCAAAGTTCATTACAGCATATCAGAATTTTGTATTTTTTTTACCAACTCTCAAAGCTAATTCAGCATCCTATAATCCAATTTTGATAGATTTTAGCTTATTTTGAAACTCTCATAGGGCTGAATCTGATCATCATTGAATTGACATTTTTATGATTTATAGATCACATGATCACTTTACTTCAAGGATTTTAAGAATTTTTAGCTTAAATAATTAATTGTGAATACTCATAGGTAACCCTATTTTCTTATATATTAATATATAGTTTTCTCACTTCCTTTAAGTTTTTAGATAGCGAAAATAGTGTTAAGCATCACTACTTTTTAAACAGTTTCTTTTGCTACAGTTCCAGTATTCACACCTGCTTGAGATTCTTCTATGATGAACCTCAAAATAATTGCTTTCTGATTTTTTCAAATATCTCTGGATCGTGTAATTGGATTTGGATGTTTTTATACTTATCTAAAAGATCAAAACCAAATGAACCTTCATATCAAATATGATAGATATCAGACTAGTATATGTTGAGATATCTATATTCAAAGTTCATCACTAATAGTAGAACTTTGTATTTTTAAACAAATTATTAAATTTTCTAGAAAATGAGTTAGCAAGAGTTATGTTTACTTATTCAAATAGTATATTTTAGTGATTTATTACTCAAAGAATTGCAGTATTGCATGTATTTACATTAATATAAAAATTCTATAATTATTTCAAAAAATTTCAAAATTTCAATTCCAAAAAAATTACTAATACCAGTTTCCAAACAAATTTTAATATTTTACAGTAGCGGTCATAAGTATCTGACCGCCTCTAACTCCGGCTACAAGTAAGTAAATTCAAAATTTTTTTTTTTAT
>CAJVPQ010000688.1:0-24259 GCA_910591825.1 Funneliformis caledonium
TGGACTATATTGAAAAGTAGGCTCATTTTCAAATAAATGAACAAAAATAGTTTCTGGAAAAGCATTTATTGAAAGTCATTTTGAACCAATGGAGTGTCTATTAAAGCCAAGCCATTTTTTGATAAGAACTATAAAAGCATTTTGATAATAAACAATATGTTCAAAAGAAGGCAAAATAAGTGAAGTATAGTGGGATATACTATAAATTAACTATTTTAGTAAACTTCAATTATAAATAATAATAAAAAACAATAAAATAAATATATAAAATATATAAATTATAACGATGATAAAAATAAAAGAAATAATAAAAATAATAATTATAATAAAAATAATAAATATGTAAAGAATTTAATAAAATAAGCCAATCAAAATAAATCAGATAAATCAAATGAGTTTTATAAATCCTTCAAATTAAATAAATCAGCATAACTTTTTAATGCAGTATGTTTATCAAAGATCTTTCTTAATATGATCGACATGAAATTAAATCTAATGACTTTGTAAATCATTTTTCTAGGATAAATTTTTAACGTTAACAGTAAATAAGTATCGCATTATCTGCAAAGGGTTAGCCTGCGGATAGCATCTAATGGTAGACATGTAAAATGATAACATAAGTTATAAGTTTCAGTTAGTTGATTTTACATTATCTTCAGCTATACGTATGTCTAAGCCCTATGCTAGAAAAAGAGGTCAGATTCAATTCTTGAGTTGTTTGATAGTATGGCAGATTTAGTATATTTTATGAACCTAAAATGGTGTATCTTATTTAACCTCTCTATCTAGTAGTATAGCTGAATATCTAGTACGCTAAGGTACCAGCTGATAGTCTATAAAGGTTATCAGTTGGAAATTTCTTTTAAGTTAACATGTATTAGCACTAATTATCAAATATATATAGTATGGTTTAAATAGACTATGATATGTGAAAAGCAGACAAATAATCATAATTTAAGATTCAATTTGATGTCTTCATTGAGAACTAGCTGAACCTATAGTCAGATCAGTAATAATAAAAAAAAAGAAAAGATAGATTTAACCAAAATTAATCTAAACTGTATATAGCAAGATGTGAAGAAAGTTAATCATTCATCACAAAAGACTATGGCTTCTTATTCGTCACTGTTTATGTCATATAGTATGTAACTATACAGATTATTACTTTTTTTAGTGATACACATTTTACAAAAATTGTTTTTTGGTAATTCTTATTATTACACAAAAATTTATTGTATAATGTCAAATTCCAAATATGGAAATAATTTTTATATAAAGACATGATCGATATTTCAACTGTTGTAATTAATTTTAATGTAATGTATTTAATCTTTGCAATTGATTTTGACCTTTGTAATATAATTTAACCTTCGTAATTAATTTTGATTTTTAATTTTAGCTATAATCTTAAAGTCAAAATATTTCAACTTTTACATTTTATTTTTAGTTTTATATATATTACAGACATAACAAAATTATAACAAAGCTTTATCTTTCTTTCCATTTGTACAATTGCTTAATAGATTATAGTTCTGTTATATATATTTTGATATTTTACTTTTGAATATATGAATAAAATATTAGATATTTTTTAAGAATTTATTAAAAAAAATTAATTTACTAATTTATAAATGATTTTTAGATTCTTTACTAAATAGTAAAAGAAAAATCAAAATTGAGCTAATACATCAATTAATATTTGATTAGTTCAGAATATAAGCAAAAGACTATACTTAGTGTCTATTTATATGTCTATTCAAAATTTGAGTTACTCTAGATTTAACAATAATTTCAAAACTAGAATTTCACATGGATTTAGATCAATCTAAATCCAATCTGAATTTGACAGATCAGATTCAGATCAGATCTGTCAGATTTGCAAAAGTATTAATATTGATAGATTTTTGATATGCTTCTTGATAGATATCATTGTGAAACTGAAGTGTAATATATTTCTTGATAGAGTTTTTATTACTAAAAATAAATATTATCATATTCTATTTTTAATTACATAAGTAAATACTTTTATAATTTTTTAAAAAAAGTTTTTTGTCATCAAAAAAGACATGAAATTTCATATATTACTTTTTATTTTTTAAAATTTTTTATAGCTACTTATTTATTACATAATTATATATTTTTTTTATATTTTGCAGAAAAACATGTCAAAATACAATATGTTTCACTATTTATACAAGATAATATTATATTTTATTATTATCATATTTAAAAAATTTTTTTATGTAAAATTGTATACTTTGAAACTCATTTGTATAGTTTTTCACTAATTGCTTTATAATAAAAAACTATTTTAACGCATTTTATGTAAATGAAAAAAGACTAAAATTTTTTTTGTGATAAAAATAACATATGATCCAAAATTGGTAATATATTTTATAAAGCAGATGACTGCTTCTATAATCTATCAAGAAATATACTACATTTTAGTTTTATAATGATATCTATCAATAAGCATACTGAAAATCTATTAAGATTGATATTTTTGCATCAGATTCAGATCTAATTCAGATTCAGATTCAAATCAGATCAGATTTGTTAGATTCAGATTCAGATCTGATCTATCAGATTCAGATTGGATTCAGATCTGATCTGTCAGATCTGAATTCAACTTTTTAAAGTTGAAAAGTTCCTTTTTAATAAAAAGAAACGAATTTTCAAACTTCTTTAAAGCTAAAAAATTGTTTCTTTTCATTGAAACGGAATGAATTTTCAGATCTCTTTTAGAACTAAAAAGTTTTTTCATTGAAAAGAAACGAATTTTTAGATCTCTTTTAAAGCTGAAAAGTTCCTTTCATTGAAAAAGTATAAATTTTTAGATTTCTTTTAGAATTGAAAAGTTTTTTTCATTGAAAAGGAATGAATTTTAGATCTCTTTTAGAGCTAAAGGTTTCTTTTATTGAAAAGAAATATTTTCAGATCTCTTTTAGAACTGAAAATTCATTTTTTTAATAAAACTAGATCAGATCGAATTTTAATTTAAACTGATCTGTCAGATCCAGATTTGAAATTCAATCTGTCAAATTCAAATCAGATTTGAATTTTAACAGATCTATCAGATTCAGATCAGATTCAGATCCTAAAAAATGAAAATCAGATCAGATTAGATTTTATCCAAATCTGATCTAATCTGATTTTGCAAAACACTATTCAAAACTGTTTATTAATATTTAAATTAATAGTATTACAAGTTTTAGTAGTGTTAAGATAAAAAGCTTAAATTACTAGATAATTAGCCTTTTATTAATTCCCTTTCAGATACAGATAAATTTTCTTTTAATGATTTTTTTTCTTTATACAATACCTGATATACCAGATGGTTTTTATAATAAGAAATAACACATATAAGTCATGTGAACCTTATATAACTTAATTTATACTGGAAAGATCTTGGCAGACTTAATTATCAGTCTTAATTTTATTGATAAATATTAGTCTAAAGATGTCATCTAAAGTAACCCTAAAAGTTTAGCCTTTAGGATTACTAAACCTTAGAACCATTATCAAATTTAGATAGAGGGATCATTTTTAGCTATAAGTACTTGTAGTTGATTATTTTTCTATCTTTACTAATATCAATTAGAATTACTATTACCTCTACCTAGTATTAGAGTATATATTATACATGATCAGAAAAGCTTATTAACTATAATTATCCTAAAGATATTCTGAAAGAGTTACTCAATTTACTAATTACTAGTTAATTACTTTCTTACTTGTGTAAGAGTCTCTAAATTTGAAGATGTGAGACAGTATTTATTATAGATCTATTAGTAAAGTCAAGTTTCTATTGATCTCTGGCTTCATTTGTATTCACTTATTTTATAAGATTTAGTATTTAAATATGATTAACAATTAATCAATGAATCAATCAATAGTTACTAATACATATTAGTATATACACTCATATATTTAGTTACATATAAAATTTTTATAAAAATCATTTAGTTTATACCTCAGCTGAGACTTAAACCTATGGCTATTACAGTATAATCTACAATAAGAACTCAGTTATTACCAATTGAACTAAAATTACCAATCCTTAAATATCCTTTTAATGAATTAAAATTACTAATCCTTAAATATTCTTTTAATGAAATTTACTAATTCTAGATAAATTCACAAATATTAAAGAATCAAATATTACTGGTAATGAAACATTTTCTGATAAACTTAAATAATATAATTATTTCTAGCAAATTGCTTAATTTGATGGTTAAATATTATATGATGATTTATACATATTTAAATTTAAGAAGTAATTTGATAAGAATTCAAAAAATGATATAATAATTTGAATCAAAATAAAAGATGCTAAATTGGTTTTAAAATCTTGTTCCCAAATAGGCCAACTTGAGGAAAAATCAATAGTATTTGGATCAGTGATATTTCTATTTACAGAGCCAGCAATTGTTTGAAAATGTTGAATAATGTGAAATTTGATAGTAGCTGGATTGACAACTAAATATTGATTTAGGGTATTAAACTTCACTAATATTTTATCTAAAATAATAGTTTTGCGATTTCTTTCTAAAAAAGAGTCAATTATTTTTGTGGGGGCATCTTTAAAATTGTCTACACATCTTTGAATAAACTTATGTATTCGGTCATTATTTTCTGATTTACTGATAATAATCTGTTTCATTTATAAAGGTTTCAAAATATCATTCTTAAGTTCGTGTAAATATAGAAGAAAGTAATTATTATTATAATAAGTATCTAAAGAACTAAAAGAGATAAGATATTCAGCTGCAGTTTTAAGAATATAGTCATGGTTAGTAAGTGATATAGGAAAAGAATTATGAGTGTTGATGTTGAGAAAAGATGGAAATAATAAAAAGATCTTATATTTATAATATAATTTTTGGATTTTATTGATTTGTCTATGAATAGAAGAATTTAAACATGAATAAAAGGAATTGTGATGAGCTGATATAGTTTATTTTGGTATGTGTTTGGAAGCTGATGTTATGACTATTTGGATAAAGAACTCCAAAGCATTATTGATGGCATTGTTTGAAATACAAAGAAAGGTCTTGAATTGAGATATTATTAAATTTAACATTTTGTTTGAGTAAAAGATCAGCTTTATCTGAGAAAAGGTTCTAATGAAGGTAGGTGGCTTTATCATAAAGAAATGATTGTTTTGTGATTTTATGTTATTTTTGATAAGCTGAAGATGATTGGAAGAAAAAGTTTTTTTTGTAAAGAGTAACTAATAAAGGATAGTGATCAGTTAAGTAAAGAAAATAGAAGTCATTTAGAATATGAAAGGAGGTAAAATCATGAGATAGGTTAGTGAAAGTAAATATGTAATCTATATGGGACATTAAAACATAGAAAGAGAAAGAACGAAAAGTGAGAGGGTAAATAGATTGAAAGGGGATAAGGATATAAATAAAACCTAGGTTAAGAATATTGTGTAGAAAGTTCTACAGCTATTTTTAAAGTTTGGATCTATAATGTCTACTTATATCAATATTGAAATCTTCTATTAATATAATATAAAAATTATGATGTAAACTATTGATTAAAATGTTCATTAATTTCTTTTATACTTGAAGACGGTAATAGAAATCTTATTTGTTATGATAAGATGTGAATAAATAAACCTAAATAACTCAAAACTTGAATTTGTTTTTGAATTGAAATCAAGGTATATAATATGATCAAAAAAGGAATCTTGATTAAAGATATGTATACTCAGATTGTTATTAATAATTAATTCAATGTTTTGACAGTTTTGAGAATGATTTGATGAATGAAAAAAATATTTAAATAGCTTATTATAAACGTTTTTGTTAAGATTATGTGCTTGTAATAAGTTAAGATGAGTTTTACTTAAACCAAGTATATCTATATTAAAGTTATTAAAAAAAGAATCAATATTGTGAAGTTTGAAATCTGATGAACAATTTCTGACATTGTATGTTGCAAAGGAAATAAGATTTGGGTTATTGATAATGTTTGCAAAAAATTCATTTAAAAGAAAATTATTATCATTAGAATTCGTTCGATATGATCTTATATTATTATTTGTTAAGTGCATACTTATTTAGAAGAAGTTAGGAGCGTTTAAAAGATCTGTTGAATATTATCAGCGATATTTTTTATTTCAGATCAAGATTTAGCGAATAGATTTTCTATACTGGTAACTTTGTTAAGAGGAAATGTGTTATTAAAAGAATTTGCAGAAGGACTATTGAATAAGAATTCAGGTAAAGATTTTGAGAAATCTTTGAATTCCATTTCACTGTTATATACTTCTTTAGTATGAACTATGTTATTATATTTTTCAAGTTTAGTTAAACAATAATCTATGTCTTCTTAGTTTTCTTGAAAGATAATAATCTTATTTTTTAACGTAATGATCTCATCATTGAGGGCAATTAGTTTATTATCAATTTCGTCTAAACGTTTCAAAATATCTTTAAATACTGTGGAGAGATCTGAATTCTGCGTCTGATATTTATGATCATGAGGATTAGATTTTAGTGCGTTTGCATATGATCCTTGAAAATTATGATTTGATTGTGAATTTGCAGTATAATTAGTCAGACAATTGTTAAATTTATGAGGGGATTTATAAGCAGTTGATTTGAAGCGATCATATAATTAATGGTATGAGTTTGAAGGTTTTTGAGAAACACAATTTTTAGCTTCATGATCAGGATTATCACATCTATGATAGTGAGACACAGCAGGATTAACTTAGAATAAAATGTTCAATTTGAATTTATGTTGAGATTTAAGAGTATTATCATAATCATCTTAATTATTAAAATTAATATATGCATAAGAACAGTTACGGTATTAGAGATCTCGCAGGATGAAATATGATTTTGCTTTAATAGAATCAAGGAAGGTGAGTAAATCTCATTGAATTGTATTGAATGGCAAACTAATTAGTTTTAATTTGAACTGTTGTCTTAGGATTAGCTACATAGCATCAAGATCAGTAGGTTCAATGTGGACTATGAAATCTAGTAACAGTAAAAACTATACATTATCGTAAAAGGGTTTAATAATATCAGGTGATTCATATACTATAAATGCTATTTGCCAAGGGCCCTGGTGATCATAGAAAATTTAGTAATTGTATCACGTTATTGAAAGAAATTTTGTATGACTTCTGATTTGACAAATAAGAGAATGTCATTAACTTTAATACATCTTTTTTTCTTAACGTTGATTCGTTTTTTCTTGGCTGATAAATTAGCAACCACAAACATGAGATTGTGTTACGTCTCCTGAACTTTTATAACTGTATGTGTGAGTTGATCAATAGTTTGAAAGTAAACAAAAAATTTTTTTAATTTAGAGTTGTACAAGGCTCTTTGATATCCCAAAAAGTTAACAAAAAGCCTGTTGATGAAACTTCATTTATTGATGATAGATTTTTCAGTAATATTCGCAACATCATTAGATGCAAATAAATGCATTAGAGAGTTGATTATATTAAAAGAAGTATCTTTCGTGTTAAGATCACATGATTGGCTGAGTTCATTTACATTATTTTCTACTTGATCAACCCAAGAAAGTTGCTTGTTTTTTCCTTTTTCGATGGTATAAGTAGATAAAGATAGAGTTTTATCATTTGTAGAGTTTTTGCATGTATAAAGTCATTGATACTGAAGCCTTGTGAAGAGAAAAATGAGATTTTCTTAGAGTTATCTATTTCCATTCCGTAGACGTCTGAGTCTTTAAAAACAAAGGGATTTGTGAGAGTAATAGGGACTGTTTGCATAGTTACTGATGTGGATTGAGTAATATTTAAGACTTTTGTAATTGTAGGAGTGATATTAAGTTTTAGGGTTTTAATTTTTTATCTTTTTATGACTTTATTAACATTTTCGTCATTCTTATTCTTTCTGTTGTTATTAAAGGTGAAGGCACTATGTTCTTTACTGTTATCTAAAAAGTTAAGAATACTTTTGTTATAAGATTCTGGTTTTTTTCTGTATACTTTATCTTCTAGTTGTTGAAGACATTTTGATCAAGAAGATCAGCAAAAAGAGTCTTATTTTCTTATAATTATTATTTTTTTTTTTAAATATTCATTTCTAGAAAACTAGCTCCCACCAGACCAACTGATTGTCCTGTCTAATTCTGATTGCAAAGATTTACTGAACAATCATCAATACCAAACTAAGTAAAGGAATCATTAGAGCAACTAGTTATCACCTGTCCAAGAAAAGGGATCAATGTCAACTATATTTATAAGAGTTATTAATTAAAGTAATATGATCTAGAGTATCTATATTGTTGACAAATAAAATATTAGAGAAACTATTAATGGAAAAAGTAATATTGGATGTAGTAAAATTGCTTTTCTTCTATCATTTTATTATATGTAAAAATCATTCTTTGTCTAAAGTTAAAGCACATCTAGTTTTTCATATATTGTTATAGGCTTGAATAAAAACAAAATTGAAAAAAGAGGAAAGGATAGATGAAGTAGTAGAGGAAAATTTGGTAAATATTGTTAAAGTTGATGATAAAATAGTGGGGACAATGCTTTTTATAATATCAATAAAAGAGAAATCATGTGGATTTGCTCAAAGTGACCATATTGAATGTGAGGGGTTTAAAAGATTATTAATATTGTTTGCAAACATCAATTTGAAGATATAAATGAATAATTGTAGCTTTAGATGAGCTATAGATTCAGAGATCAGAGATTGCAAATGTTGTCTGATAGTAAAACAAAGCCAGAAATGTTTAAAGTCTTCGTTGTGGCTATTACAATGGCAGCATTTCTAGAATAATAAATATAACTGAGATTAAGTGGCTTTTATAAACTGAACTATTAAAAGCTGTTCAAGGAGAAATTTAAGTTTTCTACTACAGTTTCTCATTTTAGTGAAAGATGTAATAGATGCTGATCCAGATTGAATGAATTGAAAGGTTAAAAGCTAATTCATTTGTAAGTGTTGATATTATGTGTTTCATTTGAGGTGATAATAATCTGAAAAATGTTTAGTGTTGGTATAATCTTTTAAAAATGAACGTAAAGAATGATGTATAGGCATATTGTTAAATGTAGATATATAGTTAATGAAAGGAATATGGTTTAAGGATAAAGTTAGAGAGGGAGAGAGGAGAGAAGATTTGTTAAATGGTCAGCCTTGTCATTATATGGATCATTAGAATAAGCAGCAACTTTGAAAAGAGAAATAGTGATTTGTCATTTCTCAATGACTTTAAAAATAATTGACCAGAAAATATAAAAGGGAATTTGAACATGAGTGAAGGATATTATATTGCATTTGATCTAACTATATAATTGTAAGTATGGATAAAAGCTAAACTGTCAGTATAAATAGAAATTAAGGAAGATGAAGGACTAATTAAAAGAACTAAAAGGAAAGCAAATATTTCAACATTAGTAGAATTAACCCAGATAGTAGAAACAGCAGCTGAAAATGCTATATTTAAAGAGTCATGTATCAAACAAAATGCAGAACTTAAATATGATATAGGCAAATTTGTGAGAATCATCTGTATAAAATGTAAAAGATCGTTCATTTTGAAGAGCATGGTAAAATTCCAATAAGGGTGAACTAATACTATTATTTGGTAATATATTAAAAATAGTAATAAATAGAGGAGAATTTAGAATGAAATTGTTTGACATGATAGTAGGTGAGCGTACTGTCATATAGCATTGTTTTGCTTGATCAATAACAGACCAAATGTTACGTTTGAGAAGATACAGTTTGTTATTATTTACAGAGAAAAGTAAGTAATATCTATAACTTGTGAAAGATCAGCATCAATTACATTACTATAAGGCCAGACAGTAACAAATGTGTTAAAATTAAATATTGGTGCTGATGAATTAAAAGAGCATTCTGAACATGGGGTAAATAGAATCTGTTTTTTTGAGACTGATCTAGGATTATGGTTGAGGCAGAGTTATTGACGTAATATTGTATAGTAACTTTGTTAGGGACAAAATGTGATCTTATAGCTTTTCTAATAATTCCTTGACCAGGATATAGTAAGTTGTAATAGTTCTGATCTGGTGGAATCCAAAGGGCTATCTAAGAAGATTTTCTCTCACTGTCAGAAGTGACAGTTGTGATATAATCTTGCAGAGTAAAACTGGTAAAACAGTATTCAGATTTGAGGCAGTTTGAATGAACAGAGTTTAAAAGAACAATGTTTTGTAAGGCAAGAAACCATCCTGAAATAGCTCCTCTATTTGGAGTATTGGCTTTGAGAGAGAGATCGTAGTATTTCAGTAAAAATTTTCCTTGAGTAACAAATTGGTCAAGGAATAAGGTTCTGCATCTTTTAAGTAAGGGGATTTATTTTTTTTTCTATGGAATGATAGAGTTAAGTGTTCTGATACCTTCTTAGATGTAAAAGTCAGAAGCAGTGAAAACAGTTCTTTGTATTAAAAAAGGAGCTTTAAGATAAAGGGTAAGCATATTACAAAGGTAATTGTTATGTCTCAGATTTTTTAATTATGATGGCCAATATGTAATAGGATCATCAGGTAACCAAAAAAAATTTTTGGATTTGTTTAAGATGGATTTTAGTGATTAGAGAAAGCAGTGATTTTAAGGCATCTTCATTGATGATTAAGGTGAAATGTTGTAATTTGAAGTGTAACATATTAGATACTAAATCATTAAATTTAAGTGCTAGTTTATTGGATAGTATACTATTAGGAGTGTATTTATTGAACTTGAGTTTGTGTTTGACAAAAGTACGAATACGAGAGAATAGGATAAGGCATTCTTTTTATGAAAAAACAATAAGTTGAGATCAGTATTCAAGCCAAGAAATAAGAACTTGGTTGCAGAGATATTTAAGTTATTTGTCTATGATAGGCTTAGTGTTAAGTTTCAAGATAAAATCTGTGATCTCATTTTTAATTGTTGTTTAATAAACTTTTTGTTATAAAGAGCTAAAATCCAAACGTTTAGATATCTAGTTGATTCATGAAGTTTTTTTGTTAGTATAATTACTGGATTATTTAAATAGGTACTATAAATTTTTTTTTTTTTTTTTTATTTTAAAGTGCGGTAGTTTCACAATATCTTTATTATGAGAGTAAGAAAATAAAACTTCAAATACAAATCAAAAGAAATTACAAAAATCTTGTAAAGAACTAATCTAAGATTAAAACTATAGAAGACTGACCCTGCACTTTCCCAAAATCAATTTATAACCTAAACTAAAAAAATCACTTTTTGAGTAAGAATATATAAGAAAGCGAAGAGGCGAGGCCACTACTGCACCAAAAATTTGACCAATGGGATTCCATTTGTACCATTGAAGATATAGGAGGAGAACTAAAAGAGTGGATGGAAGGGTTAGAAGACAGATCATAACCTGATGTAACAAAATTGGCAGCTTTTGAATCAAGAGTAATGTTAGAAGATTTTTCAAAATCATGAACAATTTGATAACGATCGCGCCAAACATTTTGTGTGAGTTCAAAAATTTGATGCATGAAGGAAGAGCAGACAGCTAAAGCCAAACATTGTGATGAAAGTTTTTTGAGGAAGAATTTAAAGAGGGGTACTGGAACTATACCTCTGATAAGAGCAAAGAACTCGGAAGTGTTATAAGTATCGAGCAGCCAACAGTTTAACTGATCAATTTCATAATCATATGTATGGGTGATATCTTTTAAATAATTTCTAGATTGTTGAATTATCTTTTTCATTTCATAATTGACAGCGGGGTACATCCATATGTAATAGAAGTTTTCGTCAGTGGCATCACATCTGAGACATAAGAGCGAACAATCATAAATAAATGGATGACGTAATTTGAGAATCTCAAAAGTTGGTAACATTTCAAGAAAACGTTGATATTTCATTCTTCTAACAAAGGAAGCGGAGAAGGACGTTGATTGTGTTGCCGTATTGTCATTGAGTATGAAGGAGGTAGCGAACCAGTTAATTTGATAGAGCTGTGAGTGTTTTGCAAGGACAGAAAGTTGAAGTAACTGTGAGAGAGAACATTCACGAAAAAGTTCTTTACAAAATTGTCTAATAAGTATTAAGACAGGGCATTGTTGTGTGAGAAATAGTATTGAGATGCGTTATTTGTATAAAGGTGAAGGCTGTAGTATCCAAATAGAATTTTGATAGAGCGTCGACTTTATTATTGAAGATATTATCAGAGTGAGCTTTGACTTTGATCATTTTAACAGTGAGGTTGTGGGTGTCCATAATTTCAAAAAAACAAGACCAATGCACATAATTATTAATTTTGAGAGCAGGACGAACAGTGGAAGCTTTTGTAAGGAAAAATCTGTATTTGTTAAATTGAGAGATGATAACTGTCAAATCAGTATAAAAAGTAACATTACAGGAGGGGGAGCTGTAAGTAAAGCAGTAAAAATAGCTGCAAATTCAGGTAATGAAGAGGAAGGAAAAGAGGATGCAAAGGTAGTGGAAAAGGAAATCATTGGTAAATTTTGGTGAGTCTGAAGCTAGGCAATACCTATTTTTATCGAGAAAAGACCTATGTCTTGTAAGGATCCATCTATGTAAAATTCTAAAACAGAAGAAGAAGAAAAAGAACGAGATAAAATTAATAATTGGGAATTATATAAAGGTGACAAATATTTGTCAAATAAATTTGCAAAGGTAAGCGCAGTAAAGTTTCTTGGGGCTACAAATAAATTCTGGTTGCTGTTTTTTAAAAAACAGGTTAAAGCGAGTTCATACAGTGTACCGTTAGACAATACACTATGGGTTCAGTCAATACAATCATTTTTTAAAGAGGTTGGAATTCTAGCACAAAGAGAGATGGGTAACAATTGTCGTAGCGGCCTCTAAATTTGATAGCAGATTCTTGATGAATTCGGCAACGAATACAAGGATCGAGGATTGTTATATTATCAGGGCCAATTGAAGGTACGTGATGCATTAGATGTATTGTGTCTTGATCAATTTTAATAATTCTTCCCAAGACAAAGTAATTGACCAAAGTATACCAACCAACTACAAATCTAGGGGTATAGTGAGGGTAGGTAAGAGAGATGATGGAGTAGCTATAACAGTATTTGTGTTTAAAATTATTTGCGGATGATAGTACTCTGTCTTGATCAGGATTAAGACGAAGTTCTAAAGCTCTAAACTAACTTGCAGTTTGAAAACTACGGTAACTGGATGTGTGATAGTATACAAATTACGAAATGTGAACATATAATTTTCTTGATAATTAGTGAGTTGTTTCATAAAAAGCAAGGAGAACTTTCGTAGCCCAGAAGCATGCTTTCTGTATTCATAATTTAAAAGTTCAGAAATCAGGGAATCTCCTCCTAAAATTCTATTTGATAAAGCTGATGGTACATTAAGTTTGAGTTTCATTACTTTGAGGTCACAAAGGAGAGATGGGAGCCAATCATCAGCTCGTGATGTTTTTGAGAAGGGCCAGTAGAAGAGAGGATTATCAAAGAGCCATTCCTTTTATTAAAGTTGAAGGGTATATAAATAAAAGGATTTTCCAAGTATATTTATTTCATTGGACATTTGTAGTAGAGCATTGCTGAAGTTCTGGATTAATTTTTGATATAAGGAGATCAGATTATAAAAGTAATGTGAATGAAACAAATCCGTCGGGATATGTCTGGAAAGTTTTAGTTTCCTTTTGACAAAGGCTAAGTAGGTAACGACAAAGCTTTTGCATTGTAATTCAGACAGCAATGTAAGTTGAGATCTGTACTCGATTCTTGGGAGGAGAACGGTGTTAAAAATATAGATTAATTGTGAGTCTGTAAGGCGTTTGTACTTCATAATGGTAACGGCCTTCTTAATTTCACTGTGTATCTGATTATAAATAAAACTCTTATGAGATCCAAACACCCAAATAACGAACACTAGCTTTTGGGGAAAGCGCATTGATCGATTATGTAGTATTATCATAACTGATTTCAAAAGGACGTTGTTAGGGAATATTGACTAGGAGTTCTGATTTTGACCAATTTACTTAGATATCGTTAAAAGTGAAGAAACTGTTTGCAATAGATGTAATATTTGTGAGATCCTTCCTGGATTTTGCAAGCCAGAGGGTATCATCTATGTAAGTAAGTGCTGGAACTTTTATTAGTAATAATAAGACAGGCATCAGGACGCCATTCAACTTCTGAAACGAATCCATGCAGAGAATTGTTGATAGTGCATAAAAGTGGGTCGTAGTATATACACTACAAAAGTGGTGATATAACTTCACCTTGATCTATTCCTGACTGTACCAAGTAGGTATCAGAATTGCTGTGCGCTGTGAAAACTTGGTTGAATCTAAGAAGAAAAAGTCTCAAAATTGTTTGGGTAAATTTGTAAGGAAGGCGTAATCTTGCAAGAGCCACAGCAAGAGTAAAGACATTCACACAATCATATGCTTTAGACATATCTTGTAACAAAACCCACAATTCTGTATTATTATGAGTAGCATTCTGTTTAATGTTATCAAAGAGATGTATTGGGTTAAAGGTGGATTTGAAAGGTAAACCTGCAAAGTTAAATCCTTTAAGAATGTTATGTTGTACAAAAATGTCAGCAAGTCTTGAATTAATCAGACGAACAAAGGCTTTCTGAGCACTTTCAATTAAGGTTATTGGTCAGGTATTATTTAAATCATATTCTCAAAGTTTTGGTTTAGGGATTGGGTATATATATGCCAAATTCCAGCGATGAGGTATTGATGAAATTTGTAGACAGCCACAGATGATGTACCATAGACATTTTTTTGCTATTGGTCCTAAATATTTCAACATTTCATTTGAAATCTTTGAGGGTTCTGAGGCTTTGTTGTTGGGAAGTCGATCAATGATCCTATATCATTCATCCGCAGAAGGTAAGGACATCAAGTTGTTATAGATGCGGGAATCAATTGAGTCTAATGGGGTGTATGTAGAAATCCAATCCTCTGTGATCTCTTTAGTACGATGTGTGGTGCCTGCAACTTGTTGAAAATGTCTGGCAACTTCTTTTTTAACATCTGGTTCTTCAAAAAGTAAATTACGAAGTGAAGACGAATTATCAATACAGCTATCCAATATAATGGTTGTTTTTCTGCGATTAAGGACTAAGTTGATCATCTGAGATGGATTGTGTTTATAATCTTTTACACAGCGTCTAAAGCTTCTTGAATACTCTTAAGCTTAAAATTATATTCACGCAGTTCTGCCTTTATTTTGAGGCTCGTTAGAAGAACTTTGATATCTGAAATAATAGTGTTAAGCATTATTACGTGAGGAGGGCAATTTAAAGGAATAGTATGCAAACTATTGGCATGAGCAAGTTGTAAAAATTGTGAGTATAGATTATTCCATTTGTCATGTACAGAAAGATCTTTCAAACACTTTTTTGTAGTTTTGTCAAAACGATGGAGTAATTTTATATCGTTGTATATTTTTGACAAGGCGATGGGTTTTTTTGAAGAGTGATAATTTTTTGCCTTATGTATTAGAATGCATTTTTTTGCCATAGAGATAAGAGTGTCTTAAAAAAGGTCCCAAGAAGAGTTAAGAAGACATTAGGACCAGACAGTATTGGATGAAATATGTTTCAATGAATTGGAATTTACATTATTATCCAAGTTGTCTTTAAATTTAGACCATTTCGAATCGTCCATTAGATTACAATTGAAGGAAGATTTGACTGGATTTTTTCTTGTAGATACTGAGTGTTTTAGAAAATTAATAATTTTTGTCGAAACAATATGATGGTCTGTGATAGAAGAATCTATTTGTACAGTTTTGCAATAAAGTATATTAAGCGCTAATTCAGGTATCATGTAAATATAGTCTATTCTAGACGAAGAATTTTTGTTAATGCAAGATAGGTATGATTTACGGTCATCTTTAAATTGGACATTGAATGCATCGTATAAATCGTAATTGTTGAGAGAATTGACAAAATTTAGATTAAAGGAGGAGTTGTTAATGCGGTCTATATCAGCATTTAAATCTCTGATGAGAATAATATGCAAATCGTTTTTGATGGCATTGTCTAATAAACGTTTTAAGAGAATAATAGATTGTTTTGTGATATCTGTTGGAGGGTTAGCGGGTGGAATATAACAGTTAATTACCATTAATTTTTGTTTGTTTGCAAATTGAAGTTTTGTGTAAATAATTCTATCTAACATAGAGTAATAGGCAAAAATGTGTTTAGCGATGAAGGGGCTAAAAGAGAGGCTAACACCAGTTCCAATTGATCAGGAATTTTGGTTGTTACTAAAAAAAGTAGTGTAATTTGGAAAATCGTGATTAAAAATAGATGATATTCCTTTGAAATTTGTTTCTTGTAGGCCTATGATATCGAATTGATTTACTAAATATAAAGAAAAAAGGTAATTTTGTTTTGTAGGGTCATTTAAAGAACGGACATTATGAGTGGCGATTCTAAGATTTGGTATGGAAGAAGTGTGAGAACTAGGAGTAGTAGTATTATTCATTGTAGGGACAGTAATCATGATAAAATAAAAATTAATTTGGGAAGCTGCCGATGCAACGTTCAATGGCTTTGTCAAAATCATTAGTCAATGGTTCAAAAATTTGTGTATCATATTTGTTGAAGATATTTTTGTTAAGAAGTGTAGATTGGAGATCGTAACAGGATCTAAGTAACTTGTTGAGTATGGGAGTGAATTGCAAAATTCGTTGTTGTTGTTTTTGACAGATAAGAATTAGCTGTTCATTTGATTGTTTTTTGTAAATGAGCGATGCAAAGATCAGTATTGATGTGCAGGGATTTTTGATCAGCTTCAATGGCAGAATTAGGTAAATTATTATTAAAGTCATTCGCCTTGACAGAAGTGATGACTTAAATGTAGAGGGCTTTCTCTACTACAGCAAGATGTTGTTGCGAAAATTTAAATTCGACACAAAAGTCAGAGAGAGCATTGGAAATTGAAGAGAGTTGAGATGTGACAAATTGTTTGAAATCTGGATCATGAATCAAACCACCTTTTGCTGTACCATTATCTAATTTTGGTGTAGAGAGAACTTCAGTTTTCATGAACTCATCAATTGGTTCGTCTGCTCATTGCAATCTTGGTTTTTCAGTAGAAGGATTGTGGAAAGAGGTATTATTATTATTATTATTTTTTTTTTTGTTTTAGGTGGTGGAGATGGGGGAGGTCTCCTTTTTGGTCCTTCTTGAGAATTAACGATTTGTTGAGGGTTTTGGTTACGTAAGCAAATGTGATATTTTCATGAACAGCTCCTCGTATAGGACTACATTTTGGTGCTGTATAGTTATTGAATTGAGCTGGTTGGAATCGCTGGTAAAGATTTTGCATGTTATGGTCCTTGGGAGATTGATGACGTCTAGGATAGGTGAAAGCGTTGTGATGTGCAGATGAACAAATTGCATATAGTTTGACTTTTAGGTCAGTCCATTCCAATTTTTTGTTGTTTAAAGTTAGATTTTTGATATCCAATGTAGCCTGAGCATCTTCTTTATTAGAAAAATAGAAGAAGGCGTGTTGTAAATAATTATAATTCAAACGAGCTCTGGGGATGATCTATGCTGTAGCTGAGACTATATTTCCAATATCCTGAAGGTCACGTGATGTAATATTTCAAGGAAGATTTATAAGTTTTGCTGAAAAGGCAGAGCGAGTTTGAACTTCAGTCCTAGAAAGACTACAAGGGTGGTAGTGAATCATGTTGTTCAAAAAATATATCCTGTCTCCTTTTTTTAGTTCTTCAAAATTTGCTTTTTCGTCAAAAGTGATAGTAGCTCTTTGCCAAAGATTTTTTGTTTCCATTGTGAACTGAACGATATTATCAAATTTGAAAAACAATTTGCGTAATCTTGTTTCTGTGGCGTCTAGTGGAATCTCTGTGACCATTATCGACAGAACGGGTATGTAAGGTGCAGATTTTTTAATATCAAGGGTTGAAACGTGATATCATCCATATTGGGAGATTTATATTTACAAAATTCATTACATTCGATTTTGTTCAAAAAGGCAACTTTAATAATAGCCTGATTATGCTTGGTAGGATATCTTCCTTTTGTGACAATGATAAATGAGTTGTATTTATCATAGCACAAATCAGTGATCTTTGAGATCTTTATTTGGGGGTTTAGACCGCAAAGTTTATCCATTTGAAGGTACGCAAAAAATTTAGTGACTTAGGTTGAGGGAGCATCAAAGCCAATGGTTGAAGTATCTAAGATATTTTCTGACGTGTCAAAAGACTCGTCAACACTAACTGTTAGTTTGGGTGCAGTAGTTTCAGAAGTTGTAGAAGATGAAGCAATAATTTCAGGACTTTTTCCTTTATTGAGGTTGTTGGACGAGCTTTCCTCGACTGGGTTGACTTCCATAGTGTTGGTCTTTTCTGGAAGGACAGTTGTGTTAGGACCCGATACATATGTAAGAGAGAGGTCATTGTCTAAAGTTTGCTGAGTATTTTCTTTTTTGGTAACTTGTTAGATATTGGCGACGCAGAGCGACCGCGGTTGGTATTCTTCCTTTCAGTTTTTTTGGCATTTTTGAAAAATTGTTGAAAAGGGAGAAAGAGTTTTTTTTCCTTTTAAATAGGTACTATAAAATGATATATCATTTGTTATTACTTCAGAAGTTACTATAAAGGATTTTTCCAAATTAATTTGCATTGAATTGAGGTCAAAAAAAGGTTGCGCTATATCAAAAATATTTTTTAATTTAATGTGACTTTTAGTAATCCAAATTGTGTCATCCATATATGCAGAATTGGAGATAGAGGTTGTGATAGATTTTATTTTCATATTATTAATATTAGGAGACTATAATACATCTAAAGTATAACCTAGGTTGAAATTTTGCATATGAGAGAGAAAGTGATTATAATAGATAACCCATAGAAGTGAAGAAATGACCTCTTCTTGATCAATGCAACAAAAACGTCATAGAAGTCAGTATTACCATAGGTGGTGAAGACACTATTTTTTTTGTTGAGAAATAAATTGGTAATAAGCATTATAAAAGAATCTGGAATTTTTAATCTGTATAGAGCTTTCTTTAACATATGCTTTAGACATATCTTAAAACAGTATGTAAATATCTGATTTGTAGTACTCAGGCATTTTCTTTTTTAGACAGTAGAATTCTAAAATATTATTAACTATATGCAAAGATTCTTGTGTTGATTGATATGATAAACCAGTGAAATTGAGTTTTTAAGAACTTTATTCTTAATGAATATATCTTATAATCATTGATTCAATAATTTGACAAAAGCTTTTTTGGCTATTTCAAGTAGTGTAATTGATCTTATATTATCAAATTGACAGTTTCACAGTTTAGGCTTTAGAATTGGATATATAAAAGCTAAATTCTACTGTGTTAGAGTAAATTTATTAATAAGGCATGCATAAATAATATTGTAGAAGAAATTTTTGCATTTTGGGTCTAGCTTTTTTAATAGCTCATTAGTAATCTTTAATGGGCCTGAAGCTTTCCAATCAGGTAAATGTTTAATGATGTTGTTCCATTCATCAATCGATGGGAGATCTATGAGAGTGTCATAAGCGTCAGGAATATCGTCAATAGGATCATAATATCTTTTCCAAATAGGCCAATTTGGAGAGAAATTATCATTGCTTAGATCTGTGACATTTTTATTTGTAGAGCTGGCAACAGTTTGAAAATGTTATGTAGTATGAAGTTTGATAGTATCAGAATCTAAAGCCAAATGTTAATCAGATGTATTATGATTTACCAAGATACAGTCTAGTACTATAGTTTTGCTGTTTTTTTTTAAGAAAGATCTATTATTTTTGTAGGAGCATCTTTGAAATTATCTATGTGTCTTTAGATAATTAGTGTATACAATCATTATTTTCTTTTTAACTAATGATAAGTTGTTTTGCATATAATAGTTTCAGAATGTCATGCTTTAGTTCATGTAAGTATAGAAGTAGGTGGTTGTTATTATAATGGCTATTTAATGAACTGAAAGAAATAAGATATTCAGTTGCAGTTTTGAGAATGAAATTGTGATCTGTGAATGAAATAGGGAAGAAATTTTGTGAAGTAATGTTGAAAGAAGAAAAGAATAGAGAAAAAATTTTGCATTGATAATAAAGTTTTTGAATTTTATTGATTTGTTTGTGAATTGAAGAATTTAAATATAAGTAAAGGGAATTGTGATGAGCTGATATAGTTTGTTTTAGGATGTATTTAGATGCTGACTTCATAACAGTTTAGGCAAAAAACTTTTAGGTTTCATTGATTAAATTGTTAGAAGTATAAAGGTCTTGGATTGAGATATCATTAAATTTAGTATTTTGTTTGAGTAATAGGTCAGCTTTATCTGAAAAAAAATCCCAATGAAGATAAGTGATCTTATCATAAAGGAAGGACTGTTTTGTGATTTTGTATTGCTTTTGATAGGTTGAAGATGTTTGGGAAAAAAAATTTTTTTTATAAAGAGTAATCAGTAATGGGTAGTGATTAGTTGAATAAAGATAACAGTAGTCATTTAGAATGTGGAATGAAGTGAGATCATGTGATAGGTTGGTAAAGATGAAGATGTAGTTTATATGAGAAGTTAAATTATAGAAAGAAGAGGAACAGAATATAGGGATATGTAGATTGGAAGGGGATGAGAGTGTGAATGAAACTAAGGTTAATGATATTATGAAGAAAATTCTGCAGCTGCTTTTGAAGTTTAGATCTATATTTTCTACTTATGTTTATGTTAAAATCTCTCATTAGAATGATATAAAAATTATGACGTAAACTATCTATTAAAATGTTTATCAGTTTTTTTTGAACTTGAAGACGATATTGGTAATCTTTTTTATCATAATAAGAAGCAGGTAAATAAACTTGAATGACCTGAAGTTTGAATTTATTTTTGAATTGAAAGTCAAGGTAAATAATATGATCAAAAAATGAAGCTTGATTAAAAATATGTGTGTTCAGATTGTTACGAATTATCAATCTGACATCTTGACAGTTTTGATGACTATTAGAAGAATAAAAAAAATATTTAAAAGGTTTGTTATTAATGTTCTTATTAAAATGATAAGCTTGTAATAGGTTAAGATGAGTTTTACTTAAACCTAATATGTCTATGTTAAAGTTGTTAAAAAAGGAGTCAATATTTTAAAGTTTAGATTCTAATGAATAGTTTCTAACATTATGTGTTGCAAAGGAAATGAGGTTCAGATTATTGATAATATTTGTGAAAGATTCATTTAAAAGAAAATTATTATTATAAGAATTCGTATGATACGATCCTATACTATTATTAGTTAATTGTATACTCATTTAGAAGAAGAAGGAAGTATTTGAAGGATCTGTTGAATGTTATTCACAATATTTTTAATTTCAGATCGGGATTCTACAAATTGATTCTCTAATCTGATAACTTTATCTAGAGAAGATATGGGTTGATTGCTAGGAAAATCAGGTTCCGGAAATTTTTTAGTAAAATTAAGATTTTTATTGCATTTTAGTTTTTGATGTTATTAGATTAAAATGTATTAAGCTCTTAATTTTAGTCAAAAATTTCTTGGAACCTGATTTTATTAGAAACCCTCCTATATGTTAGTTAAAAGATTTGAAGGAGGTCGATCGCTTGATAATTTGAATAGTGGTTCTGGAGAATTATTAAATTCCATTTCACTGTCATATATTCTTTTAGTATGAACAATATTATTACATTTCTCCAATTTAATTATGTGATAATCTATGTCCTCTTAGTTTTCTTGAAAAATAATGATTTCATTTTTTGCTGTAATAATTTCGTTATTAAGAATGATCAGCTTGTTATCTATATCATTCAAACGTTTCAAAATATTGTTTAAAGCTGTAGAAATATCTGAGATTTATTGTTGATACTTAGGATTCTTAAGAGAGGTTTTTAGAGCATCAGCATATGAACTTTGTTGACTTTAATTTAATTGTGCATTTACAGTATAGTTATTTGTACGCATATTGATTTTTTGAGAAGATCTGTAAGTGACAGATTTGAAACAATCATATAATTGCTTATATGGATTTGAAGGTCTTTAAAGAGCACAGTCTTTAGCTTCATGATCAGGATTGCCACCTTGTCGATAGTGAGGAGTAGCAGGATTGACCTAAAATAAAATATTTGATTTAAATTTGTGTTGAAATTTAATCGCAAAGTCATAATTATCTTGGTTGTTAAAGTTAATGTATACGTAAGAACGATTACAATATTAGAGATTACGTGATATAAAACATGTTTTTGCTTTAATAGACTCGAGAAAGGTTAATAAATTTCGTTGCGTCATATTAAATAATAAGCCAGTTAGTTTCATTTCAAATTGTTATCGTAGGATTAGTTGCATAGTATCAAGGTCAGTAGGTTCAATATGTACTATGAAATTTAATAATGGTAAAGACTATACGTCATTGTAAAAGAGTTTTATAGCATCAGATGATTCGTAAACTATGAATGCAATTTGCCAAGAATTCTGGTAATCATTGAAAATCTGGCAATGGTATCATGTTATTGGAAAAAAATTTGTACTACGTCTGATTTAATAAATAAAGGAATGTCATTGACTTTGATGCATCTGCCTTTTTGACATCTATCCGTTGTTTTTTGGCAGATGAATCAGTGATCACAAACACAGGGTTGTGTTATGTCTCCTGAACTTTTGTAACAGCATATATAAGTTGATCAAGAGTTTGAAAATAAATAAAGAATTTTCTTAATTTAAAGTTATATGACATTCCTTGATAGCTAGGAAAGTTAACGAAAAGCCTGTTAATGAAATTTCTTTATCAGCGATAGATTTGTCAGTGATATCTGCAGTATTATCAGATGTAAAAAAATGCGTTAGTGAGGTAATAATGTTAAAAATAGTATCTTTCACGTTGGTATCACATGATTAGTCAAAATCGTTTACATTGTTTTCAACTTGGTCAATTCAAGAGAGTTGCTTATTTTTTCCCTTATCAATGAAAAATGTAAATAAAAATTGATTGGTGTTATTTGTTATATTCTTTACATGTATAGAATCATTTGTGCTAGATTCTTGTGGTAAAGAAAGTGGAGTTCTTTTAGCAGAATCTATTTCCATCTTATAGACTTCAGAGTCTTCAAAAACAAAGTTATTTTGAGAAGTGATAGAAGTAGTTTGCATAGTATTTGGTGTTGGTTGAATGGTATCTGGTGTTTCTGTAACTGTAGAAGTAACATTGAGTTTTGGAGTTTTTGTAACTGTTTGAGTAATATTGAGTTTTGGAGTTTCAATTTTTTGTCTTTTTGTAATTTTAGTAACTATATCGTCGTTTTTATTCTTTTCATGCTCGTTAGAGGATGAAGTACTAGGTTCTTTACTAGTTTCTAAAGAGTTCAAAGTAGTTTTGTTGTAAGATTCAGGTTTTTTCCTGTATGTACTTTGTCTTCTAGTTGTTGGAAACATTTGGTCAAAAAGATCAGCAGAAAGAGTTTTTTTTTATTTTCTTATAATTATAAATAATAAGTTATTTTAAAAAATTGAAAAATTGAAAATTAATATATATTAATTATTAATTTTAAAAATTTAAAAATACTATTATTAGATAGATCTTAATATAACAAATTTAATAAACTTCGTTTCATCTTTTTTTAATCACTAAATATTAAAATATTATAATTTTTCTATAATATTTTATAGCCAATTTATACTTACGCTTTAAGGAATAAAGTAAATTTAAATAACAAAAATTATGTTTAAATATCTTTTTATTTATTGAATTATTATCAATAATAATATATTTCATAAATAAAAAATATTTTAATGATATAATTTATTAATATGATTAATTTAAAATAAAAAATTTAATAATAAAAAATTGATTGATAATAAACATTACATTTTTAATCATTAATATATAGATAATATTAATATTAACAAAAAAAGAAGTAATGATTAAAATAATAAAAAAATTACACTATTCTTAAAAAACCAGAAATATAATTACTTCTCATTTCATTCTTTACTCACTCACTCTTAACAATACTTTTTTATTAGGATAAGTAAAAATAAAATTTAAAATACAAAAAAAAAAAAAATAAAATCAAAATATAACTTTTTCCTAGAGTAGCAGATCACCATAACTATCTAAGAGGAATCTAGATAATTCACTCTCTTAATGTGATTTTAGGGTGTCCAGAAATATGTGATGATAAATCTCAAAATATGTATGTGCTAATAAATAAAATATGAGATAATATGTGTTCATAATTCTGGTAAAAATTATGTTAAATTTTTAAATTTTAGGTAAAATTATTAAAGTAAAAATG